>JAFVLL020043171.1:0-91018 GCA_021397915.2 Tor tambroides
GTTTCCCATGAAAATGTGGTCAGCACATCATTTCAGAGTGGGAGTGGGAAATCTGACATTTTTATTTATTTATTTTATTCACCACACATGTTTCCAATCTGCAGAAACTCGGCATAGTTGGGTTTTTCCCCTTTTACAATGCCATTACAAAACAATGTTCATTGTTTGTGGCATTTACTCTAATTTTACAGCTCTTGCTCCATTTTGTACCCATTGCTTAGTCCTGCGCTGGACTGGCTATGGGATACGGGACTCTTTTCATGCTGTTTTATTTAAGGATGTTATTGTTGGCCCTTGCACAGGCCACAGTCAGCCCCTGGGTCTTTTTCCCAAGCGATAGAACCACCCACACTTCATCCATCATCTGACCTCTCTCTGCATGACAGGTCACTTCTGCTTTTCCACCAGGATGCACTGTGTTTGTGTTTGTGTATGTGTGTGTGTGAGCTGTGAGGCAGTTTTGGGACAGTAATTATAAGATGAAGTTGAGACAGAGCTCATAATGCAGATATGAAACACTGTTAAAACAGTGTGGTTTATATGGTGTTGTAAAACCTCATCTAAATACAGTTCGGTAGAGTGTCTTGCCAAACTCTGCAAAGTCTGTGCTAATTATATACTATTATCTATAATTACAAATAGGTAGGCTATTATTGCACCTATTCTCCAACTATTATTGCACCACCACAGTTTAGGGTGTTTATAATGATAATAAAATGAAACATACTGACTGAAATATGATTAAGGCCTTACATATTATGATGAGAAGGAAAAGAGAGAAAATTGTTTATGTTGTGTGACAGTGCCCCCTACTGACAGTTTGGTTCACATCATGCCAACGTTTTGAATAATGATAAAATGTTATTTTCTATGCTATTTTCCTCCCATCATTTATTTTTGGCAAAAATGAGACATTATTTTATCAGGACAAAACTTTTCATTTTCAAATCTGAATGTTGATTTTGGGGCATAAAATCAAATATCACAGCACAGAAGACTAAAAATATTCCACTTTATTTCATGGCCCATTTTAGACAATGAGGCCTTTGTACATTTACAGTCAAGATCTCCCTTGCAGATTTGACTTTGAAGTCCATGCAATTTACATTTCCACTGTTTGAGCTGTTTCATTTATTTTCATTTCATTAGTATCACTCTGCCAAAATAAAATCAAGACAACCATAACATATCTACCCACTTAATGATTTGCTTTTGACATTTCTCAGATATTTTAATACTTTTACAGTTTTTTTTTTTTTACAAATTGATAATTACTAATTGCCAAATCTGCATTAAAGTAAATACAGCATTTCATAAACGTTCTTATAGCATGTGCATTTACATCAGTTTTTAAAAATGTAGGTGACTGCTTTCATGCATAAACACATACATATATTCAACAATGAATATCACAACAACTTAACTGTAAAATTATCAAGCTATATTATGGTTGATCAAAGCTTCATATGTAAACTTTTTGATGGATAAATCACTGCTCATGGTATATAAGTCTATATTTTCTTCCATAGCTACTAATTTTGAATTTTGTTGTTTAATAAAAACTTAACTAGGTAAGATGCATGTTAGTGTCCAAACGAAAATGTTTTATAATGGATTCAGTTCTGAATGCGTTTTCTTCATAGGCTCGATCTTCGCAGTCAGGCTGTCTATGGTTTTCTTCATTGAACTTGCAGCAGTAATTGAAGCAGATCCCATGGGTGTAGTGCATTTGGGGACGTTAAGTGCTGTCTCTTGTCATGCTCTGTTTTTGTAAAATAGGTTCTTTTTGTCAGTTTCCTGTGATGTTCATTGTTTGTTTTTTTTTCATTTATTTATTTATTTTGTTAAAGTGTGCAAGAAGCTCCTAATGCTTGTTTTCCAAGAGAGGCTCTCCTCTATCCCAGGGGGCTGTCATTTGTGGAAGGGCCTCCATTTTCACCCGTCACTAAGATGGCCCATCTACCAAAACACACAAAATCTTGGCATCTCAGCTCCTGAGAAATGGACTACCTATTGGAGCTGACACCCAGAAACTTACTCCTTTTTACCATGTTAATGTCTCATACTTGTCTTAGGCAGATGTGACTGATACAACTTGGCAATGGCATACCTTAAAATTGTCTGAATAAACTTTATATATATATTCTATATAAAACATATATTTTCACTTGAATATATATGTTGTTTTATTATTATGTATTATATAAAGGATTTATATGTTGTATAGTCAATTTCTGTAGGCACATAGCCTACCAAAAAGTCTTCCAACATTCCACTGTTATCATCTATTATCAGAAAAAAATATACTGCTAATTGAACACACATTATAGGCTTTTCAGAAATTGAAATTGAAAATGAAGTAAAATAATGAAACAAAACAGTCCAGAAACCAGAAAAAAATCTAACCCAACAAAAAATGTTGAATAATATTTATTTATACATTAATGTATAATTAATTAATTCTAAACAACTTGCTCCTTTAATTCTATCTCTTTAAATTCACATTAAAATTGTAACAGTGCTTGCAAGTCAATTCTTATTTGGGACCCTGGACCACAAAACCAGTATTAAGTGGCACGGGTATATTTGTAGCCAGATATAGCCAGAAATACACCGTATGGGTCAAAATTATCGATTTTTCTTTTATGCCAAAAATCATTAGGATATTAATAAATGTCCCATGAAGATATTTTGTAAATTTCCTACCGTAAATATATCAAAACTTAATTTTTGATTAGTAATGTGCATTGCTAAGAACTTAATTTTGACAATTTTGTCATTTTGGCGATTTTCTCAATATTTTGATTTTTTTGCACCCTCAGATTCCAGATTTTCAAATAGTTGTATCTCGGCCAAATATTGTCCTGTCCTAACAAACCATACATTAGTGTTGTAGTACTCGAGACCGGTCTTGATTGCATTTGAAGCAGGAAGTTTTACATCCAATCACATTAATGATGGTTGTAAATAAATCAGACAATTTAGTGATATCCCCGCAGTTGTGGTCTTGACTGGTCTTGAAACAAAATCCCGAGTCCTCTTAGTCTGAGACCAAGACAAGACCGAGTACAAATGCGGTCGAGACCGAGACAAGACCAAGAACTGGTCTTAAGACCAGTCTCAAGACCAAAACCGGTCTCGAGTACTACAACACTAGCGGGGATATCACTAAATTGTCAGATTTATTTACAACCATCATTAATGTGATTGGATGTAAAACTTCCTGCTTCAAATGCAATCAATAACTAATTAAATAACTAAATAACAAAAATAAATCATTTGATTTATACCAGTGGATCTCAAAATTTTTTGACTTCACTGCCTCCCCCATTGTCCACAACATTATTTGAAGGGCCTCCTCCACTCACCCAAAAAATTTTAGAGCTTAGCATGACTGGAAAGATGTATATTCATTATACAATAACCAAATACTAAGAAATATCTTTGATTTTTACCTGTTTTAGTTCATTTTAATGCTTGTTTTGTTTTATTTTAAACAATTTTAAGTCATCTTGGGGCCCCCTTGGAAGTTTGTTGAGGCCCCATAGTGGGCCCCGGCCACTGGCTGAGAACAAATGATTTATACTGTTATGCCAGGTCAGAAATTATTGAGGGACTGTGTCAAAAATGTCACCAAAATTAATAAACATCCACAAAATTCAAGGATATTTTTGCAAAAAAGATGATTGAGAGTATAAGTGCTTGAGTGTATAAGATGTGGATTATTATATTATAATATGATATAATTAAGCAATAGCACAAGAGCAAGAGAAATGTTTTGAAAAAAAAAAAGATATTGCTTTTATAAAAACATTCAGTAAACAACATTTAACATTATTCTCAACATTATTTATGCATTTGTAATTGTACCAATTCAGATGCAGCTTCTGTGCCACCACTGCAGTGCAAAGATGAATTTTGTTGTTAGAGATTTCATTTAATTGGTAACAGCTCTGTAAGTGTCTCATTATTGTATTTAATGATTAAAAATAAGGCATTTCTCAGGCAGTAAATGTGGATCCTTAAGATGAATTTGAGCAATGCTGGTCTGGTCTTGGTCTTGACTCGGTCTCGACCTGCCTTGGTCTTGGTCTTGTCTTGGTCTCAACACACAATTGTCTTGGTCTCGACTTGGTCTTGAATTAGGTGGTCTTGACTATAACACTACCATACGTCAATGGATAGCTTATTTATTCAGCTTTCAGATGATGTATAAATCTCAATTTCGAAAAATGTACCCTTATGACTGGCTTTATGATCCATGGTCACATTTGAGAACTGAAATTGAATTAATTAGAATCTCAGTTTATATAATTGTATAATAATAATTTATATAATTTATATATATAATTTATTGATTGATTTATTAATTCTCACTATCATTTTAAACAAATCCATGTGTTCATTTTATTCTCATTCACTTACCACTTCTGGTAGGTTATGTTAATGTGGCTTATTATGTCATATCCTCATCAAGTAGAGTTCTGCTGAAGCAGCCTACGAAATGTCCGTAAGTGACAGCGCATTTCCGTAGTAACCTGTCTGGCCTAAGCTCCTCCACCGCTGCCTGAAGCAGCGTAACTTAGAGTTCATGCTTAGGCTTTCGTGACAGCTCGACTGGCACGACCAGCGGATTTCAAGGGCTGGAACACCTGTTTTCGCGACCGAAAGCCCCAACAACACAGCCAAGATGTTGAATATGTGGAAAGTGAGGGAGCTGGTTGATAAAGCGTGAGTATTGTGAATGTTTTCGAAAGAATTTCGGTGTCCTGTCTCATACCTGTTGAAAATGAGACACGTACGCACTCATTGACGTCACATCGCACTCTCGAAACAGGAGCTAGCACAGTAGCTAACTACAGCTTTGTTGTGCCCTTAAAAGTAACGTATTTCGCCAGTGTATTCAGCTCCTTTCGTTTTCGAGTCGGTTAATATACTTTATCAGACGTTTTCACTTGTTTATCACGACTTAAGTTTGTTTACGAGACAAACGGTACCTCCAAACTTCCTTACTATTAACTCAGTGGCTAATTTTATGACAGTTGCTAAACTTGTGTTGACTGTCAAAACACGGCGCTTGTGTTTAAAAGTGATTTACATGCCAAAAAGACGTGTTGATTGTTAACCTTTCCGAGTGAGAAAATTGTTTAAAAATAAAGTAAGAGCACGTGTTTTACTTGGCATTGGAGTGGCAGCAACTTTGTCATGTTTGACAGCTATTGTCAGGCACTATTCAAGCTAATCAGCTACCCTGAAATGAAAAACGACTTATTTTACATATTTCTATGGTGTCAATTGCTGATGAATTGGCAAACTGTTTACACTTTATAGTTGTAATCCTGATACAAAGGCTGTAAGTTTAAAGATGGTTGTGTAGCTTCTGTAATGGAGCCTTTGAGTTTCATGGAAACTGCTGTTGTTAGACTGAAACTGGTGTTTTAACCCTTTAAGGGACAGCAACATAATACTTCCAGAAAAATATTTTCATTTTCCAACAAAAACCATATTTTTGTTCAAATGATTGCTTTTATCTTAATTTTTTTAAACAGTTTGTGTCCCATGATAATAACATTTAAATGATAAACACTTATTTAGAGGTCAGTGGCCTTCTGCGCTTTCACTGCTTTAATACACTATTCCGTGCTGTCATATTTGCTTGTACATCACGATTCTAGGGTGATGCCAGTTTTATACAAAGTCTCTGGACATAGGCATTTGTTGGGATCCCCTTTTAATATTTTTTTTTTCTTAGAAATGGGGCCTCAGAAACTATTTAGGGTTAAACCCTTTTCCAACTGTTCTGTCTGTCATGCACACTGTCATCTACTGTCTTTATGAATAGTTTACAAGGTTGTTCACTTGGAAAATACAGCAATTCAGAATAATGTTTTTCTTTAGAAGTGCCGTGGTCAAGAACAAATTAAATCCCCGTCTTAAAATAAACTGCTGGTCATAGTCACAGACTGTACTTCTGTTTTATTTCTTAGACTTGAGTATATCTCAGGGTTGTTAACTCATCTGATCGAAGGACCACTATGACTTTTATGCTTTCAACTCTTTTTCTTTATTTTTTTTTTTGTTTGTTTGTAGCTGTTCACCTCTTATTAAACACAGAAACTTGGTGAGAATGATTTTAGCTTCAAGAATGATGACATTAAAGAGGTTATAACTCTAAACTTTTTTATATCCATTGCTACCTTGCCCTTTTATGATAGTATGCAAAAGCAGTTATTGACCGCTTTAATTCAGAAATATGAGTTTGCACAAACCTTTGGGTGTTGCCTAATAAGTGGGTTCGTCCCTGAAGCTGTTTCATTCACACACTGTTCTTCAGATGTGAAACTATGCTATGTGATGATATAAAGTATCTGACACTATATTGTATTCTATTGGCTCTAGCCACTTAGTAGAGACTACAAAAAAATCTCTGGAGAAGCAATAGAAATATATAGAAGAAATAATCAATACCGTCTATTCTAGACAGCCATCACTCATCATGATGTGCAAAAAAAAAAAAGAAAAGAAAAAAAAATTGTCATTTCCTGTTTTTGAAAAGCAAGTTTGAAAACAATGCAGAAAGGTGAAGAAATCTATCTTATTGCCTTCAAAATCAACCTGCAGACTCCAACAGTATGACCTTTTAACAGACTACTTGCCAAGTGTAGCCATGGGTAGACTGACTAAGTGTGGGGAATTTAGCTTCATGCTGGTAAAGCAATGAGCCTGTTCCTAAATGGTGTGAAAGTCCTGAGATGCCACAGGAAGACTTCAGTATTATAGTATTTAGTGTAGTAGATGGTATTATCACTCAGCCACGGGTCTCATGTAACTGTGGAAAGAAATTCAGTAGTATGTCAGAACATGTGTTGAAAGTAAAAATGAAAAATCAAAGCAGCCCACATTATCCTCAAGCTGTGAAACCAGTTAATGCGGTTGACCTGTCTGGTGTGTTTTTGAAGGATTGGACACAGTTTTGTTTATCCCAGATTACTTAGAAGAAGGAAATGATTGCACCCTGCAAGCATAAGCAAACGGATGTCCTGACCTCTTTTATCACCTCAAACTACTGAAGTTTTGTGTCTGATAGTTTAGAGGATTTTGCACATCTTTTTTATCTTTATGATTCTGTCATTGTCTATAAGTGATTCAATCTTAAATGAGGAAACAAAGATGTAGGAAGTTTTTGTTAACTTTTTTTTTTAATTAATTGGGCCTAATTTATTTTTTATTTTTATCTATTTCATCTTACTTATGTTTACGATCCCATTGAGCAAGACAATACTAAGGTATTTTTTCCCAGCAAGCTGTAAACTGAGACACTAGACATTTTCTAAAGCAGATGTCTTTATTAAAACCTCAAGAAGTGGTTTTTAGGAGTAGGAATGACTGAGGACTCCATAGGGTGCTTTTATTTGATCCACCTTCTATTCTCAGCAAGTCTGTCCTACACCCCACCCATATACTGAGATCTCGTGTGTCTTGTATAACCACTCTTTATGTCACTCTGGTTATGTCCCTCTAGTGCTAAACTGGTTTCACATAATAAGAGCTTTTGGCCCTGCTTTGCTGCTTATCTCCATCCGGTATTCAAATGAAGGTGGGGTCTAAGATTAATGACCGTTTTAGGCATTATTTGAATGACTGTTCTAACTTTCCTGTTTTTAATAGGCAATAAAAAAATAGAGATTTACTCACACCAGGGGATTTTTAAAATGGTTACCAACTCACCAGATAGCATGTTAAGCAAATATATGCTTTATATATAGTTTGAATAGGAAGTGATTTTCACTGTGTCTATAATCACTGTTAATAAATAACCCGTATAGCATAGTCAGATTCTGTTCTGTTCTCTCATCATGTACACACTTTCATGATGTTCAAAACCCATATGATTTTCCGCCTTGGCGCAACAAAGAAGATCATTTGCATAATGTCCATGTTCTCATGTGTTTTGCGACCAATCGTGATGCACAAGGTTTTAAGTGAGCACAAGTGTTATTAAGACTTCGTTATAAAAAAAGAATGAAATTTTGTATAACTGTATGTAATTTCATAATGGCTTCTGATGATTTGGAAGTCACATGGATTACATTTTTGGTACTGTTATTATGCTTTTTTGGTCTTTTGGAGCTTAACAGCCCCTGCACACTGTATGCTTTTGTTGTATGGAAAAGCGCAGGATCACTGTCAGAAATAATGTGCAAAAGTTGGGGCCTATAAGGGACAGCTTTGTACCTCATCTACCACTATAAGGTGCATATTATTAGTAGTAGTTATATGTATGCTTATGGTACTACTATAAGCCTTTTATGGGTAAATAAGGTCAATAAATATCCCTTTGAGTGTACTGCCACAGTGACAAGTTGTTTTATTCCTAAAGGTACAATTTTTTTTATTTTATTTTAAAGGATGTTGGATATTCTGCCTAACATTTATTTTTGTTTAATATGAAAATAGGAAAAAAAAATATATATATTATTAAACAAATGGTCTTTTTTTCAGTTTCACAGACAAACAAACTTCCTTTCAACATAGACTCCTTAATCCATTCATTAATTAAAAATGTCACTTGCACCAACATGTTGACCAGTTGCCTCATTTTGATTAATATAATTTCCATCTTGTTCAGTGAATGGATTAATCTGATGTGACAGAATTAACTACTATAATTGGTCATTGTGGCCCTCGGTTTACAGTGCCTATAACAAGTATCTCAATTCATTTAATTTTACAACTAAATTATATGAAATTTGTTTTTATTAGCTTTATTACTCAGTAATTTCAATATTTTTTCTTTTATATATTAGGCAAGGCTTTGCTGAAGGGCTCTTTTTCCTGCTGATATATTTTTTATCATATAATCAGTGTAAGTAAAGGATGTTTGACTTACTGAAAGGATGTTGTGTTTTAATCTCATTCTTACAGAACCAATGTTGTGATGAACTATACAGAAATTGAGTCTAAAGTTCGAGAGGCCACCAACGATGACCCTTGGGGACCATCTGGACAGTTAATGGGGGAGATCGCCAGGCAAGTGGAGGGGATTTTGATGCTTGATTTGTCTCTCTTCTACCTCTGAACCTTATCTTATGTCTGTATTTGTCAAGTTACGCATACCTCCAATGTGAAGAGTCTCCTAAGTAAAGCTTTTTCTTATTTTCCGTTTCATTTCAGGGCCACATTCATGTATGAGCAGTTTCCAGAGGTAATGAACATGCTGTGGACTAGAATGCTGAAAGACAACAAGAAAAACTGGAGAAGAGTTTACAAGGTATGTTTTACTGATGACGGTATAGGACGGAAATGGTTTCGTTTTGCTGTAATCTGTCATGAACTTGACTGTCCTCTCTACCTCAGTCTTTACTGCTGCTGGCGTACCTGATCAAAAATGGATCTGAACGGGTTGTTACTAGTGCAAGAGAGCACCTGTATGACTTGCGTTCAATTGAGAGCTATCACCATGTAGGTGAGTGAACTGCACAAAAGCAAAAGCTTATATAATTATTCATCTGTCATATACACTGTTGTTTGATGTCTCTTAGATACTAGGATGTATGGGCTTTGTGTTTCAGATGAGAATGGCAAGGACCAGGGTATCAATGTGCGTCAGAAGGTGAAGGAGATGATAGAGTTTGTCCAAGATGATGACAGATTGAGAGAGGAGAGGAAGAAGGCCAAGAAAAACAGGGACAAGTATATAGGCGTGTCCTCTGACAGTATGTCGGGCTTCAGATACTGTAAGTCCCTAACTTTCTCTCTTTCTCACTTGCACACACACCATTCTCACTGTCATATTTATCAAGGTTTGCAAGGTTTTTTTTACATCACACAGAAAACACATTTATCATAAGGAATATATCTAATCGGGACTCTGAAAACAAGGAGGTCCTCTGTCTCTTCTCCACTGTTGCTGTCCCTGGAGGGTTTGCATTGCCAGATGAGTGAACTGTACTGTAGATTTATTTTGATACCCGGCGTAGTTGCGTTTTCACATGGCAGCATAAATTATGTTTTCGATGTCCTTGATTGGGAAGGAAAATGCAATGCAATATTTGTAATGGCTGTTTCAGATTTAACTGGTATCATGTTCAGTTTGACAGTCGTTTAGCTCTAAAGTTTAATGAAACTTGATATATATGTCTTTTATTGTGTTTTTGAGATGGTGGCTTGCAAATTTATTCAGTAATATAACCACAGTCCAATCACAGTTCTTAGTTATGGAAATATACACAAGAAGAAGCATCTTAGCCTGACTTTACTTCTCTTTACATTGACATCAAATTAACGGGTGAATCTCACCCTGGGTCATATTTCACCCCACCCCCAGAAAAAAAGAAATTATCTTTTGCATAACAACGTTAAGCCTCTTTTTAGTACCTTTTCTTTTTGACAAAAAAGAAAGTGGTATATTAATTAAATTAACTATTTATTATTACTTCATGGTAATATTTATTGTACTGCCTTTAATTTATGCTAATTAAGTAATTCAATTCTAATGAGATCCACTAACCATAACCATTAAGAATAATGAAAATTACAAACAACCTCTGAAGTAAAACATCCAACTGCATGACAGTAATTAAAATAGGTCTGAAAATGTGTTTAATTTATCAATGAGCTTCACTTTCTTTTTGCAAAATGTTTTTATTTTTTTCCCCAATTTTAATACCCAGACATGTTTTTGTGGGAATAACTCTTTTATTCCTTATATTTCCATAAATGAAGTATAATACGTGTATATAGCATAATACATTTCCTGTCCTGTTTATGCATTTTGCAGCGGAGGACAAGTTTGATTTTAGAGAGTCACGCTCAAAATGGGATGAAGACTGGGACAAAAGCAAGGGGGCTTTCCCTTTCAGTGAGAAACTGGGAGAGATCAGCGATAAGATCGGAAGCACCATAGATGACACCATCAACATGTTCCGCAGAAAAGACCGGGACGACTCACCTGACAGATTCAGGTCAGGACCCCCAGGCCATCTCACTTTCCCCTCTTAGATCACCTGGAAACTTCTATTCTGCCAAGTCTTCTTTGTTTTTTAAAACACAAATATCATAAATGTTATAACTAATTATATGAACAAATTGTTGACAGTTTTATCTACTTATTCTCAAAGGAAGTAAGCTTTTTGTTAGTGATCTTGCACAAGCTTATGCTTTATCTTCTCTGTATAGTGAAGGAGATGAGGACCGTCGTGGAACGCGAAACGGGCAGTCGGGGAAATCAGAATTTAAAGATAACGAAGAGACAGTGACAACCAAAAGCGTCCAGATCGTCCAGGCCACAGAGACCACTGCCACTCGTAAGAGAGGAGGCATTCCCTCCAAAACAATAGACCTGGGAGCAGCTGCACATTACACTGGCGATAAACCCTCCACCAACACAAATACAAGCCAGGTAGATGAGAAAAACACTAGCTACCAACAGTAGTCTTTTCCTGTTAAATTAAACCTCTCTGGCATTTGTACACATCCATAATGCAACTTTATGGAGAGATATGTTATTAAAATAGTGTGAAATGAAATGTTGAACTAGTTTTCAAAATAATGTAGACTCTACACTGACATCTTGTGGTAGCAGTAAAGAGTGTGTCAGTTTGTCTTTTTTTGTTGCCATAGACCACATCAGCAGTGAGCCAGCCCAGTTCTGGTCTGGTGGACTTGTTCTCGGCAGATCCTGTACCTGCTCAACCAGCTTCCCAAGGTAACAGTAGTAACAAGCATCCTCGTTGGATTTCTCTAAGTTAAGAATATCATGGCGTATCTACAGTTTTGGCAGAGGAAAATATTTAAGATATTATAGAATGTCTTTTTTTATTTAATTTATTTAATTTGTGGTTACATAAAGAACAGTTCACTTTAGGATGCTTAGGAGAAGTAATATTGAAGGACTCATCCCTAAAGGAAGTAGGGTTGCACTGTTCTGCCACTTGTCTCAACAGTAAAAATAAATCATAACATGCTTTATGTTCACAAAACATGTTATGAGGTTTTTCAAACCACCCTAATGGCAATCAAGTATTGCCCAGAGAGCTGACAGAAACTACATTGCAGTGGGACATCCATAGCAAGCAGCATGAATCTTGCAATGGACTCATAAATAGAACACTGATGCATATTAGGAGTCATTTACATAAGGTAAACATTTCCGTCAAGCTACTCTTCTGGTCAAATACTAATGAGAAGTTTTGCAAGCCATAGTTGGATATACATGAAGTATGGATGAGGAGATAAGTCAAAGTAGCAGGAAGCACTATGCCATTAGTTTGGCAGTGTGGATGTGTAGGGAGGTGCGCACAGTGAATTTAAGCATATGCACTCTCCTGCGCTCCTGCTGCCTGCTGAAGCATTTAGTCACTGGGGCCAGATGTCAGAGCGGTCCCTGGTGAGTGTGTAGTGCTGAGCAGATGCGTAGATCTCTCTCCTCACTGTCCTGCTCCCTCCACCACCAGCCAAACAGCTGCATCTGTCCTCCTCCACATAACTCCAGCCACAGGCTGCTGGAATGTAACGTGACCGGAGTGTGTGTGCCACTCACAGACTCCAACAGATGTTTCTTATTGTGTTCTCCATTTTTGTCTTTTCCTTAGGATATTAGTAGGGGATTGATATGTTTCACAAATCTAGAATGTCATAATTGAATCTCTCTCTTTCGTTCTAGGTTCAGGCTCTGGCCTGATTGGAGGTTTTGCTGATTTCTCTTCTCCTGCAGCTGCAGCCAGTCTTCCATCATCAGCTGGTATGTTTATATAACCTCTTAACACACCATCAGGTCAAAAATACAACCTGAAACTCTTGATTATTTTTTACTTCTACTTACAACAACATATACTTCTGTTCAAAAGTTTGGGGTCAGTCCAAAAAAAAAAAAAACCGAAATACATTTTTACTTTTATTTAGCAAGGACACATTAAATTTATCAAAAGTGGCAGTAAAAACATTTACACTGTTACAAAAGATTTCTGTTTTAAATAAATGCTGTTCTTTTGAACTTTTTTTATTCATCAAAGAAACCTGAAGAAATACATTGCGGTTTCCGCGAAATTATTAAGCAGCACAACTATTTTCAAAATTGATAATAAGAAATGTCTCTTGAGCACCAAGTCAGCATATTAGAAGACTGGAGACACTGAAAACGGGAGTAATGGCTGCTGAAAATTCAACTTTGCAGGAATAAATTCCAGGAATACGTTACATTTAAAATATATTTCAATAGAAAACAGTCATTTAAAATTTTAAATAAGTACTTTTTTAAATAAGTATTTTAAATAAAAAAAATACTTCACAATATTACTGTATTTTTGATTCAATAAATGCATCATTGGTGAGCAGAAGAGACTTACCTGCCCCAAACTTTTGAACAATAGTATGTTTTCAAAAGCGACTAGAAAGTGTGTTTTCTGAATGACTCATAAGTTAATTGGTTTTAAGAAAACTCTATATAATTAGTTGGCTTTTGGGTTCAAATGACCCCAGTCAGGTGTGTTTCACAAGGAAGTTTAAATAAGATGTTCAGAAACAGCTGAATGTAGTGCAATTGAATGGAACAGCACTGGGGTCTCATGACACACTTTTAAACTTTTAAAAAAAAGCGACATCCAAAGATGTCTGTCTGAATGTAGCAACATGGGAAGAATTTAAACACACAACTACTCTGAGAAGGTTTTACTGTGCAATCTGTCTAACAGTTAGACCTGCCAATATTTAAAGCACCACCACTAACAATATTAGAACTAGTAACCAGAAAATCTAGTAAATTTGTTGAAGTTACTAATCGATTAGTTGACAATCACTACCCTATTATTATCCCTAATATACTGTAAGTTATGTTCTTTAAAAGATTTGCAACTCCAAGAGAAACAAATAAAGCCTTGCTTGCTTTTGCCAAAAGACTCTGTATTTTTTTTTTTCTAATTAAACTCACATGTTAAAATAAAAGCCTTAAGGGAGTGCAACTTGAAAGACACAAAGTGGTGATATGTGTGTGTTTTTATATGGTTATTTAAATATAGTTCTGGGAATATAACAGAAGGCTGTTTGTTTTTCCTGCTGGACCGGAGTTTGCCATCCTCAGCTGCGTGTTTATGAAATACTCCAAGCAGAAAACTCTTAAATAGTGAGAGGAGGGGGCAGCCATATGGTGGGCTGCTGTGCTAAAAGCTAATGAGCACAGACACATTTCAGCTCTTGTTGGGTGTGACACGTCCCCCTTTGCATTTTTGGGACTGAGCTGAAGTGACAGAGAGTCTTGAGATTCTTTTTGATGTTCATGCATCTTCAGTGCCCTGATAGTTTCATTACTGGTTCTCTTGCATTTCTCTAGATTTTTGTGTTGCTCATTTGCATGCAAATGCACATCCTCTGCTGGATGATAAAGCCTGACATAAAGCAAGATTGTGGAATTTGTGCAGTAAAAGCACAAATATGCCTTTTCATAACTATTACAACTTCCTCTTGTGTTCCCTGTGCTCTCTATAATGTTTGTGCTTCTCTGTGTACCATTTCATCAGAAGCTTTTGTTTTTCCTCAGTCCCAGCGTCTAGTGGGAATGGAGACTTTGGTGATTGGAACGCTTTTCCTGCAACCCAGCCAGCCGTCCCAGCAGCTCAGCCTGTTAACCCTGCAGGAATTGACCTTTTCTCAGGTCTGCAGGCGGCCCCTGCTCCTGCTCCTGCTCCTGCGACCACAGCACCCTCATCTGACCTCTTTGACCTAATGGGCTCCTCTCAGACCACTAACTTCAGCACCTCCCAAAGCATGAACTTCTCCATGACCACCTCTCAGACCATTGGCATGCCAACGTCCAAATCACAGGTGCCTGCTACCTTTGAGAATTTTCTCAATGTGTCTACTATATATTTATGAAGAACGAGTACTTGATATCTTCTATAATCATGTTTTTTTTTAGATCAAGACACCTTGAAATGCTTTGAAGAGCCCAGTTTTCTTTCCCATTTTGATTTCCTATTTATTTATTTTTTAAAGCCAGTGACTTTGAGTTTCCATTATCAAAACTATGATTTGCTGCTTGCTATTGCTGCTGGGTTGCAGGTGGTATGTTCTCATCCTCAGAGAATTTTATTGGATGAAAAATTACATCACCCTTGCATTAAGGAATGGGCATTAGTATTTTTGATTCATTTTCTGAGAAGAAAATTAAAATTTGAAAAGTTAATAATTTAATTAATTTTGCAAGGATGCTTTAAATTGATCAAAAGTGACAGTAAACATTTATAATATAAAACAAAATTCTTAAAAAAAAAAAAGTTCAAATAAATGCTGATCTTTTAAACTGTATCAAAGAATCCTGACAAAATGTCTTACCACAAAAATATTAAGCAGCACAGCTATTTTCAACATTGATATTAATAAATGTTTCTTGAGCAGCAAATTAGCATATTACAATGATTTCTGATGATTTCTGCTGAAAATTCAACTTTGCCGTCACAGGAATAAATTACATTTTAAAATATATTAAAACAGAAAACAGTTATTTAAAAATGTTAGCATCTCACAATTTTACTGTTTTCACCATTTTGTTCAAATAAATGCAGCCTTGGAGAACATAAGAGACATACGAGTACAAAAATAGCAGCAGTCCCAACAAATAAGACCCACAAAAATGACAAATAAAAGCCACAAAACTTTTGATTATGAATTTTTTTTGTATATACCTAGTTTTAACTTGCAAACAAGTGCCTATGCATTCCATTAGGTATTGCACCTATAATAGACTTTTGTGTATTGCTGTCCCTCAACATTATGTTTACAGCACAATAAAAGAATAAAGATGAAACCAAGTGATGTAGAGTTGCACATAGATAATGTGGTTTTCATTCAGATCCCCCATCTGTGGAGTACTTAATGCAGCTCATCTAAGTGGAACTGCACACTAAACACTATTTACGCAAGAAAAGACAATTCTGGCCGAGGTTCAGAGCCAGCGGTTTAGAGAGCAGGCAACATGAAAGTGAAACGAGCGAGAGTTAACACGCAACATTGGCACAATTTTCCACCCACCCCCTCCTCATTACCCATCAACCCCAGTCCCCTTGGGACGCCCATCACAGAGAATGGCAGAATGAGGAGGAACAAGTTTAAGTCAGAAAACCATTAAATTGAAACAAAAGCCTTGCACAAAGATAATATTTGCATGCTAAAAGCCTGACCTACTTTAAAATGGCAAGTTTTGTTTGGCTAAAGAAAAAAGCAGCCCCCCGATGGTATAATTAGGGGGACTTGAGATGCATTTTTACATGCTGAAATAATTTTAGGAGAAGACAATGCCTCTCAACCAACATTTCTGTCTTGTTTAACTCAAGAGCCTTGATAACCCTGAAAGACCACAGTGTAATGTTCTGGAGCATTAATACTGCCTTTCATCTTCTCTGACTTGTGTCATTCTGCAAACATTCATGGTCACTGGGTAGTTTTAATTATCATGCTTGAATTGCAGCGGAGCAGTATTATCTTAGCAAAATCAAAGAAAACATTGTTTTTGATCATATGGGTACTATCATATGGTTTGTTCTAAAACTGATTTGATTTTCTTTGTCTTTGCAGCCTCTTCAGTCAATGGGGAGCCCATTGATGCCCCAGCAACCGATGGCCCAGAAGACCAATCCCAAAGCCTCTTTGCCTTCCACCTGGTCCAACTCTAATGTAGACATAAACCTGGACTACCTTGGCCCTGGCATGCAGCCACCCAAACCTTCTCAGCCCACGCTCAACATGATGCAGCAAGGTAAGCAAAGATTGAACCTGGAGTTCAGAAAATTAAATGAGCTCAAAAGAATTCAAACAGGTCTATATGAGGAATGGAGAAAATGAATAACTAACTAAATTATCAAATAAAAAAATATATATGACAGATGAAAATATAAATGTATAGGTATAATAAAATATCATAAAGGTGTAATAGTAAATGAAAACTAGATTCAGATTGAAAAAACATGACACATTCTTCTTTTTACACTTTGTGAATACTGTTTTAAAGGGTGCTATATAAAGCTTAAAAAAAATAAAGCTATATCTTATGAAATTTGACAAACCAAAATTATTACTATTAGTTTGAAACCTTTTTACTGTTTTTTCATTTAATTCATACTGTCATTTTTTTTTCAAATAAGTAATATTTTTAAAACAGTTAACACTACTGTTCAAAAGTTTGGGGTCAGTAAGATTTTTTTTTTTTTTCAAAGAAATGAATACTTTTATTCAGCATAGAAGCAGTGACAGTAAAGGCATTTATAATCACAATTTTCAAAAAAATATTAAGCAGCATATCTCTTAAAAAAGCTGTATGACAGGTTTTAAAATTGATGATAAAAATGTTTTTTGAAAAGATAGAATAATATTAATAATATTTGACAGTTGACTGCTTTTACTGTATTTTTAATCAAATAAAAGGCAGCCTTAGTGAGAGACCTTGAAAACATTTTTAAAAAATCTTACCGACCCCAAACTTTTAAACTGTAGTGCATTAAAAAAATCATAATAAATATTTTATTAATTATTATAACAATATTAAAAGTATAACACATTTAATCGGTTTGCCATTTTATACAACAAGATTAAACAACAAAAACAAAAGAATTGAAGATTTTGATTATTTTAATAGATTGGCAAGCTTTTTTTTTCTCATTTTTTCCCCCCTTTCTATTTATCCTGAAATAGGAGTTCAGACTCCTGTGAATATGATGACTCAGGGCTTTGCTGGAATGAACCTGGGCATGCAGGCTGCTCCTACAATGGTCAGACCGCCCACCAACACCATGATGGGAGGAATGAACATGGGTATGCAGCCTGGCATGACAGGTAGCACCATGCCCATGCCAACCATGGGAGGGATGCCAGTCAATCAGGGCATGATGGGAATTAATATGAACATGGGCATGTCTACAGCTCAAATGGGGATGCCAGGAGCCATGGGCATGGGTACGGGAATGCCTGTCATGGGCATGAACGCTGCCATGGGACAGCCTAAACAAGATGCCTTTGCAGATTTTGCCAACTTTGGGAAATGAACTGCAGAGTATTAAGTGAACAGTCCTTCTCTAGATGTAACCATGAAGAAGCTATGAAGAGCTAGAAGACAAAGACTACTTGAAAGATGTCAAATAAAAGCCACGCAGGATATGTTTGTTCAAATGTTGCTCATGTACAACTGGATGATTATATTATTTTCAATGTTCTTCTGATCAGCTGTACCAAGGAGCCCTATCGAGGGTGGCTGGTTTGTGCTCAGAATCATTTCAGTCATTGCACACGCACGTCCCACGTTTCCATTGCATCGGGATATCGCTTTAAAGAATGTGATGATCGCGAATGACTCCGGTTGACTGTCTCCTTTCGTGTAACTTCTTAATTTAACCCAGGAAGTATTGGGTTCCTAATGCTGTAGAAAAATCCTAATGATCAATTCTGGCCTTTCCTCCACTCCGCCTTAAAATGATAACCTGTAAATATTTTTTTTTGCGCGCAGACAATAAGTTATTGAGTTACAAGATTAATGAATTATGATGGTGAGGATTTTTGTATGGAGTAAAGTTTGTGATCACTTGCCATTTTTGTATTTGATTTTTATTCAAATAACCATTTTCTGAAGAGAAATGAAGTACTCAGACATCACGATGATAGAATGACGATTCCAAATCAAAACCTTTGTGGCCTTAAACAGTTAAAGTGTACTTTTTCAGTGAAAATCTGATCTACTTTGCATCTTTATGAAAATGCAAAATCTGTCCTTAATCTAAATCTGTCATGGTGCCTGTCAGTCTCTTGCCTTTTTTTCTAAAAAAACAAACTCTTAGGATGATATGAAAAGTACAGTATTTATTAAAGGTACTGTTAAAGAAGATACATATCTAGTGGAGTACATATGTGCACATTTTTATGTTTTTGCATGGATAACTTATAAGGAAGAGTTTGGGTGACTAAAAGGATTTTATGTATAATTGAACCTGACACGGGTTCGTATTTTTATGCAGTTCTGCTTATGCTGAGTGTAAGTTGAGGCTGTGTGTTTATAAAGCCTGGTAGCAAACAGTTGGATGCTGTATCCAGAGGACCATCACCGTATTGTCAAGATCATCTGTTTTTGTCCACAGTGTCCGCTGAAGCTAACTGAGCCCCTCTCTTCCATTCTGAGGCTTTTTACAAGCAAAATGACCAAATTCTTCCTTGTTTCATTTTTTTCTGAAGGGTTGGTTTAGGTTTTTGTAGTCAGGTCTGTTGGGTTCTGTAGGATCTCAACTAATGAGTGGTTAGGGGTTGGGGAGTGTTACAGGAAACACTATATGTTTATGCAAATCTACAGCAAGCAACAAACTAAATCTTCCACTGAGAATGTTTAATATGTTTTCAGTTTCATACAATGACTTGATTGTACTTATGATCTTTTATGAATGACAATAAAGATTTGATTTCCATTTTCACTGTGAAGCTTGTTGTTTTTATCTCCTCTAATTAATCTCATGTTTTAAGTAGTCTGTTCTTAGAGCTCTCTTAGGACCTGATTCCAAACGTTAACTTTGCATGCATTAATAGGATGAAAGCAGCACAGTCACATGTCCCATTTTCAGTGGATCCTTTGCCAGTGAACTTTTTAATTGCCGTAAAAATTAAGTCATTTTGAGAAACTTGAGCTTAATAAAAAAGGGAACTGGCCACAGTTCTATTGTCTATTTTTTTTTTTTGGTATACAGTTCATGATGCTATATCCTATCATGTACTTCAGAGTAGTCACTATGTCCATCTGGACACACGTGTTCCCCTAGCCGGTGCCAAATGGTGATTTTATGAATATGCAACAAAATGTAGAACCTTTCCTCATAAATAAAGAGTGGTAAAGAGGCTGAGAGTTGTATGACTAGGCAAAGGTGTGAAAGACTGTTTACATTTCTAGTAGATAGTCTATACTATTATGCTGGAAAAACTCATTCTTTCTAGGTCAAGATTCTTAGTTTGACTCATTCTTTTCTTGGTTAGGTCATTTTTGAAGGTGAATACAACTAGAGCAATTTGAATTATTGTTTAAACCATAAATATCTATAACCATGATAAAACCATTCAAACAACAATAGTAGGAATGATTTAAAGTGATGCATATGGACATGACTAAGTAAATCAAATTACATGGAAGCCTCTCTAAAAAAAAAAAAAAATTAAGAGTGTTTCTATATAAAAATATTTCAAGAGGGGAATAATGTGTATATGGCTAATTTATGCAGTGAGGGAAAAATAAACGTCAAGACAAAAAGCCTTGAGTGCTACATGCAATTTACAACTTCAAAAAGCTCAATTAACCCATTCATACTGTTTTTTTTTTTAAATCCATGGAGACCAAACTGCAGGTTTTTTTTTTGTTTTTACACTAAAAGAGGTAAACGTCTAATAGAAAATTCAGTTTGACATGAAAATAAGAGTGTGTATTGGCTGGCCTTTTTTTTTTTTGTGGGGTTGACAGATTGACTTTCATTTTAACAGAACAGCGAAGTGAATATCAGCAAAGATGTGTTAAATATATTGCCATTTCCCTGAGATAATTTATAAAATATAACAAAATAATGCTAAATGTGCAATGTTAATGTTTACAGTGTATCAGTGTCTTACTTCCCCCTAGTGTTCATTTAAAGCAAACACAAACAGCGTGTGTTGAGTATAAATCATGAACACAATGACCAACCACAATTAAAAAAAAAGGTTAATTTTACTTAGCTTTTAACATATTATTTTCACCTGTTACTAATATATGTATGATATACTCATTTTACAAACCTTTTCTGGGTGATCTCCATAGAAAGTAAACTAATATTTAATCTGGGTAGCATTTAGTCCTGTTGTACATTCACAAGAAGAACGTTTTCTCCTCGTATAAAAAGCTGATTGACATGACGCGTGTGTACTCTTCCATACTCCACTTTAGGCTTGGTTTCAGATTTTTGTGTCACTTTTAACGTAGTCTTGTCTTCCTCAGAGTGTTCTGATCGCTCCTGGGTATGTTTGGGGTCGGTTCTCCTGGTTTGGTCTCTGAGAGGAGATGAACTACTGTGCAGGTCTGACTTCCTTTCAACTGCACTGAGAGCCACAGTCTCTTGAACTTTTATTTTTTCAAATAGCTGTAATAGAAAATGTGTTAAATTAGATTTAGAAGCATATTCAGAAGCATGTTCAAATTTGTCAAATGAATCACCCTTGTGACAGTAAGTGCCTTCTCATGATATAGAGCTTGTCCCAAAAGTGGCTCCCTGTATGTTTCATCCACATCCACCATTGCCTGGCAAGACAAATATTTCCATTTATTAATCATTATTAGTAATGATAATGACGATATGTAAATGTGATTTAATACTTACCAGGTTCCAAAACTTATCAAATGCCACCACAAATCCAGAACACACTCCCCGGAGCCCTTTAAAAGTCCGGATGTGAACTTTGACTCTGATTTTCTCCTGAACACATCTGTTCAGCTCTCCTAATGGACTGCCTGTATGCACTACAGAAAAAGATACAGAGCCTAGTGAGCTAACTGGATAGAAAGCATTTTTTGTTGTTGTGAATAAGCAGTTTACTGTTTACTACCGTGTTGTGACTTAGACAGTAAAGAGAGAAACATACATGGCATTCTGGTAAGCACATTTTTGGCCGCTTTTCGCCGTCGAGGCTGTCGCTTGACTCCGCTTCCCTCTCCTTCTTCAACCGGGTTGTTCACCATGAGTTTCTTCAGCCTTTCTATCCTCTCCGGGTCTGCTTTACCCTTCTGCGCTTTTCGGAGTCTTTTCTCCACATTTTCGGGTTTCGCTCGGCCTCGACCGCCTTTCATGAAGCTCTCATATTCGGCGATGTTATTAAAGCACTTGATATTGGGGTAAGGCAATGACACTTGTGGGGAATACAGAGCGAGCAGAGGGTCAAACCTATCCGAACTAATGTCCAGCTTAGTTTCGATATCATCTTCGTCAGTTGCTATGTTTTGACCGGAGGTCTCGGTTGTAATTTGCTGGGAAGGTGCTGAACAGCGTTCACTTTCTAACACTCTCTCACCCTCCTCCATTTTTGAATGAGCCGCAGACTGTGCGGAGAATCATGGGTAACTTATCAGTGTGAAGCTACCGACGAAAAGGTTTCCTGTCAAATTTACTAGCAGAAGCATGTTTACTAATAGGAAGCCTTAAAAAGACTTTTACTATTTGTAATTCTACTATTTTTTTTATTATTACAGTTAAAACTAAAACCATTAAAAAAATGTTACTTGTAATAAAATAAACGTTAACTAAAATAAATAAATTTTATTTCAGCTAATTTCCATGGCAAATTTAGTTTAACAATGTATTAAAATAACTAAAACTGAAAATAAAATGAATAAAAAAATATTTAGATATGTTAAAAATAACAACTAATAAAAATGTAAAAAACGAGTAACAAAATTACTACAACTTTATCTAAAATTAAAATGAAAACGGAAAATATAAAATAAACTAATTCAAATATTAGTAAAGTCTATATTATCTTAATTATATTATCTTAATTATAATAAATTAACATTTGCAAGTAAGTATTTATGATTTTTCCCCCTCCTGTTTTTATTAGGGAGGTATTATCCCCGCAATTTTTTTTCTATTTTCTCTTAAATAAACAGATTGCTAAATTGTTCAGTTGAAATTAAGTGACAATAATGATGATGGATTAACATTATTATTATTATTATTACTATTTATAAAGAATATTATTATTTAATGAAGTATTATTAATTTGTGTATTTTTAATTTTTTTTTTACTATTATTTATAATTCTACGTTTCTAAATCTTATTTCTATTTTCTTGTCTATGTATGTATACTCAGAGCCCTTTGAAACCACTTGTGTTTTTGTGCACACTTGGCGAATAAAGCCCATATCTGATTGTTATCGCTTCCGCATTCATCCTCCTCATCAGTAGGTGGCAGAGCGCACTCGCACATACAAACGGAACGGACTACACGTAAAAGTGTGTGTTCGTCATGTATTGTTCTAAAGGAAAACATTGCCTTACAAATTGTGTTTTTTTTTTAAATCACATATTAGAGAATCAGTATACCAGATGCTGTCCCTATTTTAAGGACATGTGGCGCTGCTTTCGATTTATATTACGGTGCTCCTGTGAAGGTTTGATGTAATAACCTATAATAGAAAAATACTGTGTGAAAAATACCAGAAGATGATGAATCCGTTTGTACTGCTTCAAGATTCAAGCATATGAATTTATTGTAATCTTGGATAACCGTTGATGTCAAGAGAATGTCAGTGGATATAAAACAAACATGATGATGCTTCAAAAGAGCTGATCTTAAAGTGGACGTGGAGACTTTGTCAGCACTCTGGACATTTCTGTAAGAAACACATCATCAAGAAGTAGATTTTAATATTAAGAATTAAAGATATTGTATTGATATACACACTGCATAAACTATATATGTATTAACAGTATATCACGGCTCTATTTCTACTAGGTTGTCAGTAGAAATGGAGTTTCCAGGACATAGTCAGCAGCTCCTGGCCAGCCTGCGTTCTCAGCGTCTGCAAGGCTTCCTATGTGACTGCACCGTGCAGGTCGGCCCGACTCGTTTCGGAGCCCACCGTGCCGTATTGGCCTCTTTTTCCCCTTTCTTCCATATGTTTTACTCCGATCAGTCAATGGGGAACACCAGCACAATTAACGGAGGGCCACAAAGAGACACAGTCACTATTAATGGAGATATTGTGACCCCTCAAGCCTTTGGGCTCCTCCTGGACTTTATGTATGAAGGGGTTCTGCGATTAGCAGCCCACCCCCCTCCAGAGGACGTGCTCGCCGCAGCCAGCTTCCTACACATGAATGACGTGGTGCGAGTTTGTAAAAGAAGACTACAGGGTCGAGGATTGGCTGAGGCGGATAGCACAAGAGTAGATGTTGGAGCAAACGAGTCAGCTAAACCTGGAGAGCTTGATGGCTCGAGTGGAGAAGATGTACCTGGTGCTCAAACAGAAAGAGATGGAGCAGTAACACACTGTCCACAGTCAAGCCAACAAACGTCACTTTATATTGATACCAAGATTGAAACACAAGCAGGGATGGCTAATCTCCTCACACACCTCGCGGAGAGTTCAGAAATGGCAGACACGACCCAACCAGGAATGGACTCGCAACCAGCCATTAGTAATTCTTGTTCGGGTCCGTCCACATATCGTTCTTCACCTAGAGCTGACAAGACAAGAATATCGGCACGGTCTGCTAGCCTTGAGTCGGCACTTTCAAGTCCATGTAGTACGACAGAACTAATTCAGACAGAGACGCAACCTGTTGTAGCCACTGCTGTCGCTCTGAGCAGTGTGGACAACACTAGTGCTGCTCGAGAACATGAACCTAGCGTTTTCATGCAGGCTCAAACACTAAAACCCCAATTCCAGAACAAAGGTGCTGGAAATCCAGGGTCTTCATCACACATTCAGAGCCAGAATGAAAGGAGGCTTGAGAACACTTTGCCAAATGCAAGAAACGTGCAAAATAAGCGTAAAAAAGCTCTTTCGCAAACATCAAAGGAAGAAAATGAAGATCGCTTTAAAGTGAAAGTGGAGGCCATTGTGATTTCTGATGAAGAGTCTGATGATGTAGATGAGACAGTGGTGATGGATGATGGCCCAAGTAGAAATGCAGATTTAGATCATGGGGATGATTTTGATGACAGTAATCATGATGTCGAGGAGCTGACTGAGACTCAATTTATTCCTGCACACCCGCTAATTCATCTTCCACATCAAGAACCTCTTTCTTTCCCTTCCTCACCGCAAGGTCCTAATCCTTCTACAGCAGAAACCACCAGCTTCTCATCTCTTTTTCCAGCCAATTCCCAGGTGGAGCAGCAGGCCATGTACCTTGAGGATTTTCATGACTCTCTTGGGAGTTACGTAGAGGACGTGCCTACTTGTAACACTTGCGGAAAGACTTTTTCCTGTGCTTACACCCTGAGGAGACACGCCATTGTGCATACTAGGGAGCGACCTTATGAGTGCAGCTACTGTTACCGCAGTTACACACAGTCTGGAGACTTGTACAGGCACATCAGAAAGGCACATGATCACGGCTTACCAGTCAAACGCAGCAGAGTCGAATCAGACCCTCCACCGTCACCACCCCCTCCTCCTCCCCAAACGTAGCCATAATTTGTGGCTAAATACTTTTAACAGGTCCTTCAGAAACTATTGTTGAAAATATCACAAAATCATGAATTGCCACGTCTATATTTTTGGTGGCTCAAATGGCAAATGCTTTGAAAGCGAAACTTGACACAAGTGACTGCTGCCATGCCATTTACAAACAACCAGTGTAACTGAAGAAATAGTTTTTGGTGTTAATTCATTTAGCTATACATTTTCTTGAGATTTGTAATGTTGCTTAACCTGGTTTTAATATTCATTGCTAAAGTATATTGTTTTTATATAAAGATAGGCAGTGTAAGTAAATTTGAACTGACTAAGAGTGGTTCTAGCACACAGGCGTAGTATATTGAAACAGCCTTTTAACAAGTAATCACCATTCATGGTGGTGTTTTGCAGTTTAAAATGTCATGTTTTTGTCTCTTATTGGAATATTGTAGCTGTTACACCAAGAAATGAGCATTAAGATCCATTAGAGCAGATAAATGACTATATCACTACGAGGAAGTTTTGCTGTGTATGTGTTCTGTGCATTTTTGTGAGTGTGAAAGATGGTGAGACTTTTAAATAGGTGCTATGAATTACAATCAGCTTTCAGTGTTTTCTAGAACGGTCCATTTATTTGTTGTAAAATATTTAGAGACCTTCACTACCATTCAAAAGTTTGGGGTCAGGAAGTTTTTTTTTTTAATTAAATTAATTCTTTTATTCAGCAGGGACAATAAATTGGTCAAAAGGGACAGTAAAGACATTCATAATGTAACAAAAGATTTCTGTCAAATAAATGCTTTCTAGTCATCAAAGAATTCTGAAAAATGTATCACGGTTTCCATAAAAATATTAAAGTGCACAGCTGTTTTCAACATTGATGATAATAGTTTCTTGAGCAAATCAGCATATTATAAAGATATATTTTAACATACTGATATTAGAATGATTTCTGAAGGATCATGTGGCACTGGCTGGAGTAATGGCTGCTGAAAATTCAGCTTTACCATCACAGAAATAAAACATTTTAAAATATAAACTTTTTTTTTTTTTTTTAAATAATTCAAAATATTTCTGTTAACTGTATTTTTGATCAAATAAATACAGCCTTGGTTAGCATAAGAGACTTCTTTCAAAAATTTGTGAACCCCAAACTTTTGAATGCCAATGTACATCAGATCAAAACCGTTTACTGTTAAATAATGGCCAAATATATGTCTAAATTAAAAGTCTGCACAAGGGAAAACAATAAAACAAGACTTTTAATAGTTAGACACGTTGCATTGTGATATTCTTCAACATATGTTTGGTAAAAATGGTGGTTAATATCACAACACAGTAAGTTACTTATTCTGTCTTCCAACAAAGAATCATTTTCACATTTTTTTAACTGTAACAATGTACTTGAGAAGCAGATCTCTGCAATAAAACAATGTCCATTATCAGTCGTCCACTGGTCCATGCATCTGCAGAATGAGGTATTGATTTTGAAGTTAATTAATACTTGGGAAATTTAAGTGAATTGAGAGAAATGATTTAGAGCAGATACTAATGTGATTAATAATTATCAAAAGGTACTCACTGCCTCTGCTAGCCCAGGCCATGCTATTGCCATCACAACTCCATCATCAGATGTGGGAGGTGTCTCCAAATTCCAGTATGTGAAATGATGGAACACTGAAGAAACTTTAACTACTCGGTCCTAAAAACAAATGACAGAAAAAAAGTTTAAGAATTAGTGTACAGCATATTTGTCAACTGAGCAGCGCACTCTGCTAAGCCACTGGCCCCAAACCTTTCAGGTCGTGGGTTCGAATCCAGGGTGGCACATGCCCAGACCGCCAGAGGTACTGTGGCTGGAAGCGGTGCGAACGTTGCTTTAAAAATCTGTGGCAGTCGTGGCCTAATGGATCGAGAGTCGGACTTGTAACCTGAAGGTTGCAGGTTCGAGTCTCAGGTCCGGCAGGGGTTGTAGGTGGGGAGAGTGAATAACCAGCGCTCTCTTCCACCCTCAATACCACGACTGAGGTGAGACCCTTGAGCAAGGCACCGAACCCCCAACTGCTCCCCAGGTGCCACAGGATTGGCTGCCCACTGATCCGGGTGTGTGTGTTCACTACTGTTTGTGTGCACTTGGATGGGTTAAATGCAGAGCACAAATTCCGAGTATGGGTCACCATACATAAGGGCCACACGTCACTTTCACTATGTCTGTTATTTATTCTTCATATCAGTGAATTCAAAGGTAAGGCACAGTGCAGGTACCTCTTGATCTGATGCAGGCTTCTGGTCCTCTTTTAGCACCAGTCCTGTGTATCCTTGTGGGCAATGCAATTCCTGACCCTTAAGCCCCCGACCTCTGAATGACACTGTTGTTTCTGCAGGACACAATGTTATCTTTATAGGGTGGAGTGCTTCAACTTTTTTCATTCTCGAGGTGTGTACTGGTATTTGACTAACCGTGTTTGTGTTCCTTCACAGTGGGATTAAAGAACTTGAAGACTTCAGCAGGTCCGTCATGCTCTATTTCACAAGGTAACAAGTGGATTTGTGGTTTGTCAGCTTGCTTGAGGCAATCAAGCCGGATAGCTGTCACACAACTGTTCGCTGACATCTAGTAAAACAAAGTGTGTAAAGCACATGTGACAATTACAAACACTCATTTCATTAGTACATAAGGGAAACGAACGCCTCCTGTGGAAAATGGTTGTAATTCCGTGTTTAAAAGTGCCGCAGCGCCACGCACAACTATACAGGTAGGATACATACAAATAGTCGCTCTCTGAATCTCAGTGGCACACTTTCCTTTAAGTAAATTTAATAAGTTTAATTTATATAAGCAATCTGTTGATATCAGGTTCTTGTTTTTTGAACATTTAAAGTTTTTAATATTCCTTTTGCATTTCACACACTAAATAGATCTCTTAAAAACTGTCGTTGGCCAGTTATTAAATAAAGCTTTTTTGGAGTGTTAATGATTTATAATTATCAACATAAAGTTTCTCTTTATGTTAATACTGAAATGTTTCATGAAACATGGGTAAATGTAAGTAAGTTGCTGTCATATTAAAACTAGTTAACTTGAATGGTTTTATATGTTTCTGTATTTAGAAACCTGCTCGTGTATTACTATGTATAACTGTTTTTCAGAAAATACCTACTGTCACAAGGTGTTCTGGACTGCAAGTACTGTGCAAAGAAACACCCAGATGGGACTGTAACCCTTCCAATCATAGCATCTGTTCTGGCACAGCTTGAACTAGTAGCACTAACAAAAGATGTCGCACAGGACAGCTTTTGTGAAATTGTTGATATCCAGGTACACATTCAGAGTTATTAAAGATATATGTTTGCACCCAATTCACTGAACATCTGAGCGTCAGTATATATGCTTATTTTGTTTTAGGCTCCCCCATTATCAAAGAAGGAAAAAGTTAAATCTTTTCATAAGAGGCTTATAGAGACTGCACAGTCCTTGCTGGTTTCTAAAGGAGAAAAATGGAGTGAAGATCTGGAGAGAGACATTCCTAGTCGATGGCAATGCCACAGAGATCTTGCCCTGTTTAACGAAGGCTCCTTTTCTAATGCAATATGGAAAGAAATTGGTGGGTGATAATGAATTTCAGAATTTGTGTTTGTCCATGCTTGTATATAAAATTATTAGATTTTATATTGTTTATTGTTTTCTATTACTCTCTCTCTCTCTCTCTCTCTCTCTCTATATACGTATATATAAGTAATAAAAAACAATAATATCTCAGTAATTAGCCTAAATATTGAAATAAATGTTCTCACATTTTACTTGTTTTAGGATGTGAATTCTGGACTGCAGTTGCCCTGACGCTGGGAGTGAAACGTATAGCACAAATTAAAAAAATTTCCTAGGATGGTTATCGCACACCTGTAGTGACTATGCTTTTAGGAGACTGCAGCTATGTAACACACATTGATAACCACATTAGGTAACCAGTAAGTTGCTGTGTTATTTGAAAATGTCAGTATATTTAATATTCAAATAAATGAATCTGTCTGACTAAAATTTAGGTATGAATTTGATGTCACCAAGTGCATGTTCTCTTCTGGGAATATCACAGAGAAGCTCAGAATAGCCTCCTTTGACTGCAGTGGAGAGACTGTGGTTGACTTTTATATGCAGGTAAAAACAATGCTGTGTGTACCATTGAAATGGATTGGAATGGTTTTTAATCACTCAAGATGTATGATCATATTTTCCTCCACTGTCCAGGGATTGGTTACTTCACACTTCCATATCTGGTACATGCTAAGGCTGCTCATGTACATGCATGTGAATGGAACCCAGATGCAGCAAAAGCTTTACAGAGAAACCTGCAGGTCAATGGTGTGTCAGACCGCTGCACTGTCCATCAAGGAGACAACAGACAGGTCAGGGTAACAGCTTGTACACTGAGATACAAAAGTGCTGATTGACATTATCTTAAGTTCACTTACTAATATTTCAGGAAAAAAAAAAAAAATGTTGTAGATGAGAATCAGCTCATTGGGTAACGGACAATATATAATAATATATAATAATTTTCTCATTATGTGAACATTTCCAAATCAGGTTTCCTCTAGGTCTTTGCTCTTCCACAAATTAAATTGCCTTAAAAAACAGCCATAAATCAGAGTAGAAAAAGTTTGTAAAGTCATGGCATTAAATGTTGCATATCTTCCTTAGCATTTGTTTTTTTAACCAGTTCAAACATCTGAACATCCTTAAATCAAGAAACATTTACTTGAGATACAAAATGAAGATATGAAGTCTTGTTTTCTGTGAAATTGAACAAAATTAAGTGAGGTTATGCATACTAGATCAAGCTGAGGTTAACATCTGTCAGTGGGGTCAAAAAATGTTTGGAATATCAGTTGATTTTTCTGACCCCACTGGCAGATATTTGTTCTTGTTTTAATCACGAGCACACTTATATCATTTTGCTATTTGCACATCTGGTCAGTTTAATTAATAAACTTTTGGACATCCTATTTAGCTTCCATTATGTGATCTTGCTGATCGAGTGAATTTGGGCCTCATACCAAGTTCTGAGGAAGGATGGCCAATAGCCTGTCGTCTGCTAAAGAGAGACACTGGTGGAATGCTGCACATTCATCAAAATTCATCAAAATGTCATCAAATGTTGTGAACCACCTGAACATTCATCCACTATAGATGTTGAAAAAGGCTCTTCTATGGAAAAATGTCCTCTGAGAATCCAGAAAGAGATGCAAGTATGGACTGCCTGGGCTTCAGACACAGCCACACACATCTGTACACTCTTGTCAGACATCACTGGTAGCAAATGGAAGACAAATATCAGGCACATAGAGCATGTTAAGACCTACGCACCACATATCAGTCATGTAGTTCTGGACTTGGAGTGTAAACCTCTCTGATAAACACATTCAGTCTTGTATAAAGTTGTTTTAATTTTCCCAGTCTATAATTTGCTATAATTAGAGTTTTACCCTTTTTTTTGCGTGCGTGTGTGTTTGAGATGCCAAATTATATTAGTGTTTTGTAGTTATTTTAAATTAAAAAAATCCTTTTTTTAAAAAAAAAAATCTGGCTGTGGTGTTGGTTATTGTTCACTTATGAACACTTATGTGTGGTTGTCATATTTGAAAAGCAGTGAAGATTATTTCACTTCATCTCTAACAACAAAAAGAGCAACATCAATTATTAAGTGACCATTAATATTTATTTAATTTACAGGTATATGGAATTTACCCAGTATTAATTGTTGTATTATATACAATACTATTCAAACTTTTTTTTTTTAAAATGTCTTTTATGCTTACCATGGCTGAACTGATTTGATCAAAATGTGCTGATTTGGTACTAAAGAAACATAGGCTACTTGTCAATGTTGAAAGCAGTTGTTCTGCTTCATTTTGTTGTGGAAAAAAGTACAAAAATTAATTACTAATAAGTAATAATAAAAAAAAACAACTAATTCACTATTAATTTTCTCTCCAAAATCCAAAGCAGATTTGCACGTTTCTTGTCATTACTCCAGCGGGTAAAATGTTCCCGTACATATTTCACAACAAACTCTGAGCATTATTTTATAGAAAAACGTCTTTTATTGTATTATTGACATAGAACTTTTAGCTGTTCTCTAAGCGTCACATCAATTTAAACCTTAAAACAGGACTAAAAAGCAATATGTGACCCTGGACCACAAAACCAGTCATAAGGGTCAATTTTTCAAAATTGAGATTCATACATCATTTGAAAGCTGAATAAATACGCTTTCCACTGGTGTATGGTTTGTTAGGACAATATTTGGCCGAGATACAACTATTTGAAAATCTGGAATCTGAGGGTGTAAAAAAATCTAAATATTAAGAAAATCGCCTTTAAAGTTGTCCAAATGAAGTTCTTAGCAATGCATATTACTACTCAAAAATGAAGTTTTGATATATTTAAGGTAGGAAATTTACAAAATCTCTTCATGGAACATGATCTTTACTTAATATCCTAATGATTTTTGGCATAAAAGAAAAATCGATAATTTTGACCCATACAATGTATTTTTGGCTATTGCTACAAAATTACCCGTGCAATTTAAGAATGGTTTTGTGGTCCAGGGTCACAAATGTGATTTCTGACCACTGACCTCCTCTGACGTCTGCGCGCACCTGTTGCACGGTGTTCCAGTCTGTGACGCGCAGAGCAGCGGTGACTGAAAAGTTTGCGTTTGTTCCGGGACGACGTTTATTTGGCAAAGCTGGAAGTCAGTGAGCTCGCAGGGAGAAGGGAACGAAAAAAAGAGTGTGGGAAAATCCTGCGCTATTGGTAAGAAACCATTTAAAGCACATCTGAAGAGATTTTGTTAAGATGTTTGGCATCTATTTTATATACGACAAACTGTGTTAACGCTGTTTAGATACTGTTTTAGAATAATGCTTCCTGAGACAACGATTCGTTTCACAACTGAGTTTCTCAATTGCTGTCATTATGCCTCGATGTATTCCCTCCTCTTTTAAGATTTTGAAGTGTGCTAACATTTGTATTTTATTTTCCTATAGCCTACCGCTAACTGTTAGTTTGCCTTTTATTTTCCTATACGTTAACTGTTATTTTTCTGTTTAATATTGGACTCTTTTATATGTATTGTTGGATTGGATAGTTTAGTTAAGTGAATTTAACGTTGTTGTCCATGTGTTAGAGCAGTACAGATCCTTCAGATCTATATTAATATACCTGGAGGAAGGTCCATGCTCACTTATATCCTTTCTATTTTCCTCAAACATTCAAAGAATGAGGAACAAGTTTGTTACTAAGGTCCATTTGTTTTGGATATAGACCAAACCAAACATAATTGAAGGTTATTGATTTTTTTTTTTTCTTTCTCACACGTTTTCCACCAGTTGAGCTCAAAGGGCTTTCACAAGGCTCATTGATGCTACTGTACTAAGTAATAATCATCTACATAAAAAATTAAGTAGACCTCCACCCATGGTTGTGTGTTCATAAAGGGTGGTAACTCTTGTGATACGCTGACTGCATGTTTTCCTCTTTTCCTGATGACATTCCAGTGCTCAGCCCCTTTTCCCAGGCTCTGTTGGCCTTTAGTTATTTATTCTCAAACAACATAAATTTTATTGATTTGCTGTCCATAATTCTACCAGTGACAAATCAAAACAAGGTTCTCATGCTCTCTGGTCAAAATATTATTTTCGTCCTTTCTGTAAGAACACGATGAGAAGTCATCTCATTTAGAAGTACTTATATTTTTGCAAAACAAATATATTTGCTTGGCTTGATTTATTAAAGGATTTCATAATGCTAATATGCTTATACTTGATTTATGTGGTAGATGCTGGGATGTGAATATCTCCACTTCCCTGCTGCGATATTGGCATTGCAAGCCATTGCTAACCAACTAATTTGCATGTGGAGCAGCATGTCACAGGGTGTCCTTGTGTTTGTCTAATTACTCAGCTCCTGTAGAGAGGTGTTGAGGAGCCACTGACATACTGACATTGACAGACACTGCATGGAGGAACTGTGAAAGGTCACTCCCTTTATTTGTCGATTCTGCCCTGTCTCCAGGTCTCTACCCTTTTTACAAACAGCAGGACTTCCTTTATTTGTGTAGCACTCTCATTATGTGTTAGACTTGTCTCTGAAAAACAAATGACATATTCTTGGTTGGGTGCTTCTATATTCATTATTATCGGTGAGCAACACTGGTATGTTACTCGGTAAGTGGTTGTATGTGGTTCTACAAGTTTCTGTAATTCGCATTTGTGTTGACATTTAATATTTTGTTGACTTAATGCATCTAGAGCCATTTGTTTGTTTTTTTTATTCCTTGGAAGCAGGGCTTGACTCCTGAGGATGGTGCAGAACATGGAGATCAACGTGTCCTTCCTGACTGAGTCTGAGCAAGAATTCATACTAGAAGTCCTTCGGCGAGATGAGGAGCTGAGGCGTTTGGAGGAGCAGCGTGTGAAGTGAGTGTCACCGTTGCCTCATTGAGAATCAGTCCTGTTCTAGAAATGCGGAATTAAATCAAATTATTTATACGTAATTTATGTTTTTAAAATCGCAATAAATCATTTCTCTGGAGTCAAAATATCCTTAGTGACTAAATAATTTAAATAATTAATTTAAAAAATCATTTAATTAAATTTAGCTTAATTTATGCCAACTTTGCAACTGTTACCTGTTGTGGTTTTTTAAGTGTACATTACACATCGCATTACTTTTATTTATTTATTTATTTATTTTTTTTAAAACACTACTGTTCAAATGTTTGGGTCAGTAAGAACCCTGAAAACATGTATCATGGTTTTTACAGAAATAATAAGCAGAAACCATTTACACCATTAATAATAAGAAGAAATGTTTCTTGAGCATCAAATCACCATATTAGTATGATTTCTGAAGGATCATGTGACACTTAAGACTGGAGTAATGGCTGCTGAAAATTCAGCTTCACAGGAATAAATAGCATTTTAAAGCATATGTATTCTTAGGAAGCTAAAAGCTGAGTTGCTGGAAATCAGAAGAAAGGGTGCGAAACGTGGCAGTGGGAATTACAGCGAGCGCAGCTGTGGCCGCTGTCAAGAGCCTATGGGCCTTCTGACCCGCAACGGTAGCCAGTGCAGAGTATGCAAACATCATGTTTGCAGAAAATGTCAATCTGCTCGACCCAACGGATCTTGGATGTGCACAGTGTGTGCCAAAGAGATGTGAGTGTGTACCCCATGCCTTCCAGTACCCCTCTCTTTGGCCTCAGTCCATTTAGAAACCCTATCATTAAGAGGCACATTAGACTGGAAAATGAGGCTCTTGCTTAATGGAAAAGGTTAATGTTCAACAGAAACTCAACTTCAGGGTTTTTTTTTCTTTCAGAGATCTGAAGATGAGCACTGGAGACTGGTTCTTTGACGAGAAGGTTAACCGCTATTCTACAGCTCCTGGACACGACTTAGTCCGAGTTTCCCTCAGGAAAAGGCCTCTGAGTGAGTACAGGAAGCAGATGCCAGACAGTCTGATAGAGACTTGAACTTTTTGTTTTCATAAAGGGTGGAAAGTAGATTTTCTTTGTGTGTGTTCACCAAGAGGAGAGGACATAGGAATAATTCTCCTGTTTACTTTAGAGTAAAATGGCTGGCAGTGTTTTAAGATTAATCATTATACAAAACTCACTTCCCCATTTTAAAATTACATCTCTCTGTTCTAGGTAAAAAGCATGAGACAGCTGGGGAAATGCTGTTAAACAGAGCTGAGTTGAATTCTAGCCAAACTGTACCTGTCCCCAAGCCAAGACTGAAGGACATCGCACTAGCAAATAAGAGGTGTGTCATCATCAGCACATGTTATGTAGTCTCATGTTTCTACTGAGCAAATAACATAGTTCTTTATCATTTAAATATTTCATTTAAAATATTTACTTTTTTTCCAGTTATCTCTTTAATAAATGTTTTACCACTTTGTTCTATTAAAGATCACACACCCAAGTCCTTTGTTAAAGAGATGTATTAATCCTTGTATCACTGTAACCTGTATGCTGTTATTTTTTTTCTGCAAACCACACACCCACACACACACAGAGAGAGAGATGTTTTAGAGATAATTAACATAGATCTGTACAACAACAAGCATTTTAATGGCATTTGGTTACGAGACATGCAAAAGCAAATACATTTGATAATAACGTCCAGCCTGTTTGTTTGAGATCTTATCATTGCTGTGTTCCACAGAGAAAAAAAAAAAAAAAAGGCATGTAGGTTTGTTAGGATAAGTAGTAACAGTACATTTTTATTTATGAGTCTACTATTTCTCCAGCCATGCAATGCCAGTACGGTTGAGGTACAGCACTCTATACTTCATCCTGTCTCATTCTTTCAGCTCACCTCTTGAGGCTTATGAGGGACTTGATGTGCGAGAGCAACAATGTAGTGACACAGAATCAATAGAAAAAGCCAGTCTGAGCAGCTGCGCTGAGACCGAATCGTCCCACAGTACCCCACTAATGCAAAGGTAAGATCTGAGTCTGAGATGCAGAAATCCATGACTAATGAGATAGTAGTGTGATGCAAGCCTCTGATTTGCACTTAGAAAAGAGGAACCAACAGACAAGACTAGTTCAGCAGATCCTGCTGTGTCCATCCTGATGGTCCCCACTAACAGTGACAGCCCATCTACCACTGAGACAGTAAGTGTTTATTCATAGCTCACCCTGTTTAGCCATATATTTTCTCTGTCCTAGTTCTGTTCATGAGTCCTCTATTATCCTGCATTCTCCTCCATCGCCCATCCAAATCAAGGCCTCATTAATTCATCACATGAATGCTTGCTCTGACTCCTTTCGTGACGTGGATGGGCTTTTCAAGAAAAGTGTCAGAAGAGTGCACAAACTATCAGGTATGAGTATACAATACTGTTCAAAAGTCTGAGATTAGCAAGTTTCAGCATTTTTTCAAAGAATTTAATACTTTTATTCAGCCAAGAAGCATTAAATTGATCCGAACTGACAGTGAAGTCATTTAAAGTCAAAAATTTGTTCTTTCTATTCATCAAATCATTCTGAGAAAATGTATCATGGTTTTCCACAAAAACATTAAGCAGCACAACAGTTTTCAAAATTGATGATAATAATAATAATAATACATATTTTCTGAGGAGCAAATCAGTATATTAAAATGATTTCTGAAGGTGACACTGAAGACTGGAGTAATGACTGCTGAAAATTCAGCTTTTTTCCATCACAGGAATAAATTGCATTTTAAAATGTATTCCAAAAGAAAATGGTTATTTTGATTTGTAATAATATTTCACCATTACTGTTTTTACTGTATTTTTTTGTTCAAATTTATGCAGTCTTGGTGAGCATAAGAAACTTATTATTATTATTATTTTACTCTGGGTTTTAAATATGCAAACACTGTTTTGTCATAGATATTAAACCAGCCTCCACACTTGATTTGCGTGAAGATGGAACAGAAAATGCTGCACCCTCTATGGGAGACAGAAGCCAGTCAGTTCCTGGTCTTAATGCTGTGAGTTAATATCTAACAAATTCAAACTCTTTTAAACAAGTTTGCACTGTATTATTCACATCTGCAATCTAAAGTGACCTGAATGGAATGTCTGACTTGTTTCATTAGGATGATGAGGAGGAGGAGGAGGAAGATATTGACAACTTGGTGAATATACACAGGCAGAAATTCGGTGATAGCGTGGGAAGTTTGGGAGGCTCAAGGGTAACCCACTTTAATATTATTAATTAAAATAATATGAAATAATTATTAAAATCAAGTAATATTAAAATTGTTTAACTTCAAATAAATTATTTCTAACAGTACAATAACAGTATTTATTTATTTTTAGTTTAAATTTATTTTGTTCAGTAACAAAATAAAATCAAATATTAGATACTTGAATATGCTAGCCAGCTGTTTTTTATTCCACAGGCCACTCTTGGTAGTACAATGAGTGTGTACAGTGAAGCAGGAGACTATGACCGTGTAGCAGTGAGTGGAGATATTTTCTTTTCTCTCAGCTACGACGAGCCCAGCCAGTGCCTGTCTATAGTGGTCGATGAGTGTAAAGGACTGGCTTACGCTGATGCAGCAAAAAAGAAGTGCAACCCGTAAGTGGACCTCTACACAGCATATGCTATGTGATTTCCTGAGAGGGTCTCAGTTCTTCACTGTCTTCCAAGAATAATAATTTTTCACCCATGAATCATACCACTGGGTTTCCCAGTTACAGAGAGAAAATCACTGCTAAACTCCCCCGATTGGTTGATTCTTTTCCGCAGATACATCAAGGCTTACCTCCTCCCAGACAAGAGCAAGAAGAAAACCTCAATCAAACATAACAACATTAACCCCAGTTTCAAGGAAACACTGAAGGTATAGTTTCAACTGGTTTTTCCCAGAAAAACCAAACTCCCCAAAATAACTCATTTTTCATGGTTTGGAATACAAACCATACTATCAGAAACTGATACCAGTGAGTAGTAATATCAACACTAAGTCTATATGCTGTGCTTTAATGGCAGGTAATTAATACACTGCACACTAACATCAGGTTTCAAATGGGCTTGGTATTGACAGAGAAGATAAGTACACTGTTATCACCGAGTCACAGTCAGACAAATATTAGTTCACACGCTTGCCCCATTTTAATTTAAAGCAAACAACATGCGCAGTTCACACAAACAGACTAAACAAACTGGCCAAAGCTCCTGCATGGTAACCTCTTACTTTAATATATTTCATATTGACAGCCTGTTTGTGTTGTTTGTGTAGTATTCCATCAGCCGCACCCAGCTGATGACTCGAACACTACAACTCTCAGTTTGGCACTATGACCGTTTTGGCCACAATGCCTTTCTGGGTGAGGTGGAGGTACCAATGGATAGCCATGATATTGACTCTGCACATCAAAAGTGCATGGCTCTTAGAGGAAAGGTATATGCTTGTTTTGACGCTACAGCAAAAAGTCACTGTACTCAAGTTGTTGTTTTGCTTAGTATTACCATTTTTTTTGTTTCTGCTTGTCTTCATAGGCAGCTGCCCAGCCAGCATCTCCATTTGATCAGTACAAAGGAGAGCTGGTGATTTCACTGAAGTATGTCACAGCAAATGAAACGCATGCAGAAGACTCTAATAGAAAAGGTGAGAGAAAATACAGTTAACACCTCTGTAAAATGACTTTAGCTTTTGTTACATAGTAAATTATGCCTATATTCTACCTCTTTACTGAAGGAAAAAAGACCAAAGCCACGGATGGTGCTGAGCTGCACGTGTTGATCAAAGAGGCCAAAAATCTGACAGCCATGAAAGCTGGAGGCACATGTGATTCCTTTGTGAAAGGGTTTGCAAACATCTGTTTCATTACATCTGTTTTGTTTTAAAAGGCCATTGTTTGTTTATTTCTAGTAATTACTCTGTCATTCAGGTATCTGGTTCCATCAAAGAGCAAGTCTTCCTCAAAGAAGAAGACTCCGGTAGTGAAGAAGACGAAGAACCCAAACTACAACCACACATTTGTGTACAACGACCTGAGTCTGGAGCACCTGAAGGATGTATGTCTGGAGCTCACCGTCTGGGACCGAGAGACCCTGTCCAGCAACGACTTCCTAGGAGGAGTTCGCCTCAGCTTGGGAGGAGGTAAGAACATCTGCTGCTAGATATTCCTTTGAGATTAAATCATTTCAGAAGCCTTTAACATTGATTTAATTACTGGATTCACTGACTGCAGACACCAAATTCTGAAGAAGTGTCGCTGTAACATCATTCGGGTGTTTTTTTTTTTTTTTTTCTCTCCAGATAAGCTTTATTGATATGATTAATGTTAATAAAACTTGAGCTGATAATGTATACCATATAAAAGTCTCAGCAATATCTCTTTAATGTCTCTTATATTCACTTATTTGATCATAAATAATCACTATTGTGAAATTATAAAATAAATGTTTTCTATGAAGGTAATTTGATGCCATAAAGATTTGCTTGCGCAGGGTAAGTTTTGTGAAAGTGTACATAAGACTGTAAGCGTAAATTAAATTTGCATGTGCAAGAGAAGCTTTGTAAAAGTGTAAATTGCGTTTTAAGCGCAAGAAAAAATGATTTGCAGCGTTTTACTGTTACTCGTAAGTGTAATTCATGTATTGTGAAACTGCAGCTTCATATTAACGCAAAATAAATATGATCTGCATTTTTCTGACTTCCATTTTTCCGCGCTTACACTTTTGGCACGTTTTTTTTTTTGCCAAAATATGGTCAAAAGCACTGCAAGCCTGTGAACAGTGATTTGCAAGCGAAAACAACAGTTTAAAGAACTGCAAAATGGATTGACCGCGTAAAACCAATCGGTATGTGTAAAAAAAAACAGACTGTGAAATGTCTAAATGACTTCTTGTGTATGTAGGGCAAAAAGTTCCCGGAATAGTCCGATATGTACAGCTCCGTCTTTCTTTTATCTGCGCTTACAGTTTTGGCACGATTCTCTCACTAACTGAGTTTTGCAAGCGTGAGGGGGAGGGCGGGTCCACCTTTTTGTAGCCAATCAAATGAGGCTCTCGCTGACTCTCCATTTACTCTTATCTGATTGGTTCAAATAAACACATCATACGCCAAGACATTTATCTTCATTTAGTTTGGAAAAGCGCGGAAAAATGGAAGTCATAAGAATGCAGATCATATTTATTTTGCGTTAGTATGAAGCTGCAGTTTCACAATACATGAATTACACTTCTGAGTAACAGTAAAATGCAGCAAATAATTTTTCTTGCGCTTAAAACGCGATTTACACCTTTACAAAGCTTCTCTTTCACATGCAAATTTAATTTACGCTTACAGTCTTATGTACACTTTCACAAATCTTACCCTGCGCATGCAAATCTTTATGGCATCAAATTACCTTCATAGTTTTCTCTATTTTAAAAAAAAATTTTTTTGAAGGCAAAGCTGAGTTTTCAGCAGCCATCCAGTATTCATTGTCACATGATCCTTCAGAAATCATTCACAATTTGGTGCTCAAGAAATTTGTATTATTATTATCAATGTTGAAAACAGTTGTGCTGCTTAATATTTTTGTGGAAACCATGATACATTTTTCATAAATAGAAAGATAAAAAGAATTGCATTTGAAATTGAAATCTTTTATATGAAAATGATAAATGTCTAAACTGATGACTGCACAGTGACTATCAAGGAGGGAAAGGAAGAGTGGGTGGCAGACTCCACAGGGGAGGAGATCTTGCTGTGGAGGAAGATGATGCAGTACCCTGACTCTTGGGCAGAGGGCACTCTTCCACTGCGCTCGTCTATGGGAAAGGGCAAGTAAGGACATTGCGCAATACCCCCCAAAGCCATTATCAGGACAGAGGGTTACGCATTCCACAACATTTGTATGTTACTATTACAGCTGTGCAATACGAGAACACTAATGCATCACAGTAATATTTTAAAGACTTTTTAGGTTGATGCATCTTTTATATTTTTAAACATTCAAATCAGTTCACAAACAATGATGTGGAAATGTGCAGTGTGTATATGTTAATTATATTTATTTTCTTATAAATGTTGCAGCTGAATGGATGTTTTCAAATACAACAACATTTGAATGCTTTTAAAAATAGAGACAGTAAATATTTTAGTTTGAATAACACTTTGGTTTTAAATGTGCACTTGATGTATGGCCCAAAAAGATTTATGTGTTTAAACACAATGTATTTTAATGTCATAATGCTGATTTACTCCATTGTGAGCATCATCTTTTTAGGGGCCTCATGAAAATACCAGCATTTAATAAATATTAAATATTTTTAGGAATCCACTTTGTGTGCTGTGCACTCGATTATAGATAGTTTCTTCAGAATATTTGAGTATCTTGTGTATCCTCACCTGGCAGTTTTCCACTTGCAGATTAAAACCCGTTCCAGTCTTCATTTCACATTTCCAGCTGTGATTCTCTGTGAATAATATCTGCAATATGCAGTTTCAAATGATTGTTTGTCTAGGCTCTTGAGGTACCTGTCGCTATAAAGAAAACTCCGATGCATAACATCAGATCTGGAGTTGATCAGACCGAGGTCAGTCACAGAAGTCCCTGTTCATCTCCAGTCTCTCTAGCTCCTCCTCTGTGAGGAGAAACTCATCTACATATGAGTAGAGCTCATCCGAGGTGGTGGGGTTAACAAAGCGCTCCCGATCCACACCATTCTCATCCAGGAGCACCATGGTGAAATACGCTGTAGATATATACAGTGCCTGTCTGTTACATAAACAAAAAGCAAACCACATTTAGATTGGAAACACATGCACAGTAGAAAGAATCAGCAAAACATTTTCTTTCAGTATAGAGTCACTGCTGTTGCAAAACCTCATGAAAGTGTCTTGTCCAAAATTGTCATGTGGCTTTTATCAAAATACGGCCTGGTCTTGAATAGAAAATAGACTGGTCAGTATGTCTCTGTTGGAACTTAGTCAGCATTAAATCTAGTTTTCATCCCATGTTACTTGATATACAAAGAGAAAGCTTAGAATGTTGCTTTTTTCATCAGTTAGGAACCTGCAGGACATTAAGAGTATTTGTTTGTAATATTTCAGTTATCTGCCAGTATGACTTCCATGTAAGTCCTTAAATACAACAGTTAAATATAAGGTGTTTATCATGTAAACACTACTGTAGATACTCAGCAAGTTACCTAAGTCCCTCTATGACTTCAGGCTCTAGTCTTTGTTCTTTAATGCGGCCCACTGCACGAGGTGAAGTTCCTAACAGCTCGATCACTGTCACATGTCGCAGATCCAGACCACACTCAGCTTTCTATGTCAGAACATTAATACAGTCATTTCGATGTGCATTGTAATGAAATCGTTACTCTCCTTGCTAATCAAAGAAGTGTCTATATTACCTGCAGCATAATATTCTGTAGTCTGTACTTCTGGTTAGAGTTATCTGGAGTAGACACAACAAGAAGCCTTCTCTTTTCATAAAACTGGTCAAGCAGAGCACCAGCAGACCTGACGTCTGTTTTAATGGCCATTACTAAAAGAAAAAGCAAATGTTTCACACAACAAGTTGAGAAAAAAAAATTGAATTTGTGTTTCAGTTAAAAATACACACAACCACATACTCACAAACACAATGAGCCGCTGCATCAGACCAGCTGCGGTTGAGCTGACAAACGCGTGTTGCAAAACCTGTCCTTTCGAAGCCAGGATCACACTGGTATTCACATACAGCTCCGTAATTATTGCCATCAGATGAGCATGTCAGATAGCCATGCATAGGGGGCTTTAGCTTTGGGCATCGTCTCACTGAGGGAAAGAACTTTTTGGTTTAAGGAAAGTGTAACGAAAGTGCAGGTGACTGGATCTAGAGAAGGAAGTTAAAACCTTAAGTCACATATTAATAATATTAGTTACAGTTAAAGGTATGGTCCCCCCTGGAATGCGAAAGATATTTTGTCTCAATGCTTTCGGTCCATGTTGTAAAAGTCAGTGGGGTCCAATATTTGTGTTTCACAGAAATCTAAAATAACATTAAGGTGAGTAAATGATGACACAGTTTTCCCTTTTGAGTGAACTATCCCTTTAACACTTTGAAGCAGAAGTAAATCAAAATTTTATACTGTCTTTACCTTCAACATGCACTGTAAACTTGCATGTGGCTGTGTTACGAGCCTGGTCAGAGACTTTGTATCGGATTACATGTGTTCCTTCAGGAAAGTCAGATCCAGACTCCAGTCCATTTCGCAAGACCCTGATAAAGATGACAAAAATGAAGTTTACAGGTTGCCTCTTTGACACCAAGGAAGTTGGATTGCTTTCATAAAATGTGATGCACATACTGAAGTGCTCTGTCAGCGGTATCTTTAGCTACAGGGCGCTCCCATGAAACCGTGGCAGTTAGTTTTCCTGGTTCTGCTACCTTCACTCTGGACAAAGGACATTTCAGTTTGGGGGGGTCATGATCTGAAACAATGCAATTTTTTTCAAAGTTACAACATCATCTCTCTGAGTTAATAAAAAATGACATAATGGTATGTGCAATCTATCAATGAATACATTAGACTAGATTTCCAAATGTACCTGCACACGTCGGATCTGTGCCACTCCATGTTCCCTCTTCTTGGCACATCCGGTAGCGATCTCCCTCAATCTGGTAGCCCTCATAGCAGGTGTAGTCACACCTGGAGTCTACCACAAAACCACGGGTGCAACTGTACATACCGTGGTCAATCAGAGGCAGAACATGGCAACGTATCTCTGAGATTCAGACATAATATAAACACATGGTTCGAGTAAGGATAGATGTTGCCAAGTACTCTGCAGCAGCTGCCAAATACTGTACATATTTGTTTCTGGATCAAAGAGCTAGATTTGTGACAATTATTATAACACCTTTTAAGTATACTTACTTCGACAGACAGCGGATCCAGACCAGCGGCGGTTGGGCATGCACTGCACAGATGATCGTCCCAGCCGTTTATATCCTCGATCACAGGAGAGCAAACAGCGAGTTCCAAGTGAGCCACGGTGGTGCCCGCCTCGAGGAGAAGAACAGGACACTTCCCCATTGGACAGCTTAAGTACATGGCACCACTGCGGATCTGATGGCAAAAAATGGTTTTAAAGTAGCTGTAGCATTTTGCAATTAAATCATATTGTATAATTAGTGTGCGTATTTACGTTTGTAGTCCAACTGAGGGGTGTAGTAAGTCTCATCCTCATGCACAACTTCATTGGTGTCATGGTAAGAAGACGCTGAGCCTAAGAGCAAACATATAATAAAACCTGAATCTTTGATCTCAAAAAAGTCATCTTCCAAAAGACTGAGTCAAAATATTGGCCAGAACATTATAGCAGCAAATCAGCTGCATCATTACTATCCTGCAGCCTCAGCAATAGAGAAAAAGATCCCCAACCACCCCTGTTTTTGTTTCCAAGCAGCAAAACCACCATCATCATTCTTTCCACTCGCACACGTTTTTCCCGGTTTCACATACATAAACCTCTTTAAAACTCATTGGGCGAACTCATCAGTTTAGAACCATGAGCTTTCCCTAAAAATACAAGGATAATTTCAGGAAAAATATTCTGAGTAGATTGTTAAATGGAGCTTAAATAGACAACCAAAGTTCAATACAGTACAGAACGTCAGCTGAAATCTAGGACAGAATTGTTTTAACCGATGCCAAAATCACATTTGCCAAAAGGTGCTGCTCTTTGCACATAGAAAACTGAAGATCCAGCCAAGTCAGGGTTTCCAAGTCCATGTTTACTGGATTAGGACCTTTGAAAATAATTTTGTAGAGACTGTCTCACCAGGAGGAGTTTCTATGAAATATATTGGAGTGGCTCAGTGTTATTTTAGTACTTTTCCACGCATGAAAAAAGTTTTACATTTCACTCATTTTCTAAGCTGAAGTTCACCTAATACTGGCAGCTGGTCACCTATCTAGGGTGTTTCCCTGCCTTCATCCATAGTATAATGCTGGGATAGAATCCAGTGACTGTACATAGAACAAGCAGCTATAGACAAATGGATGGATACTTATTGAGTCACGGAATGTATTCTTACAACTCACCATTTCCTTCTAAGTAAAAGATTGAGACATGTCTGAGCACAAGAAAATCTGAATCTAAGCCAATGAAAAGAGGATAACAGTATGCAAAGATGTTGCCAGGCCTAGAGGGATCTCATTTTACATATCCATCCAATTTACAAACTGTTTGTCCAATGTAGAGTCGGCGGATGCTGGAGCTTATCCCAGAGTCTTGGGCTTTAGGCAGGGAAACACCATGGACAGATGGGCAGACTTTAAATACATTAATTTAAATATATAAATGCAGAAGTCATACTGATAGAGACTGACTGCAGCTGTCTACAGTCTAAAGAGTTGTAACATACCAAGACTGTGACTCAACATTTGTCAATACCCACACTGCTGTACACTACCTGGAAAACATTATGTAGCGCTCCTCAAGGGAAAACTTTGTAATTTGTGTGAGGAAAATGTTCTCATTTTCACAAACTATTTGGAAATGTGCAGAAAGCCAAACACAAAATATGTAAATTCCCATGAGCAGTCAATCAGTTCACTTGCATAGCATATACATGGCTAGATATTTCTTGCTTGCTTGTTTGTTTGGCCTTCGAGCCAAACATGACACAGGTAAAGTTGTTCCTTTAGAAGGTCAAATTAGGGCTCTCTCACAGATGGTGAGCTCACACTCAGTCATTTTCTGGGCCACTGGGCTATAATTACAACTGTTTAGACAGTATGGACATCATTCATCAAATAGTAAACACATTAATAATATGTTTCTAGATACATTAAACGCTTAATGGATGAAACAATCTATGTTTATGTCTATAAAGCTGCTCCTTTGGCCAAATGTACGTGTCTTATTCCCCTGGAGTCTGAATCATGAATCAGAATCTTCCAAGACAAACTAGTGCCCGACTGAATGACAAAAGGTGCTTTGAGAGTCAATAGCTGGAGGGAAAAGGAGCACGACCAAAACACAGAATTGAAAGACAATGTTTAAAAGTTTAGTCTGTTACTTTAGCCTGCATACTATTATTTATGAAGGTCTTTATATTCAATTCGTTCCTAAAAGCTAAAATAAAATCTCCATTTCTCCATTAAGACCTGAGAGTCCTTAAATTCAGTGCAAAGGTAAACACAGCTGAACGGTTGAGAAAGCTTAAATTATGTACTCTACTCTACAAAAAATAACATTACACTGTTCAAACCAGTGAAGATCACAGTTTCATAAAGAAAGAGAATATAAAGATCTCTTACCCTCAGTGTTATCACCCAGAGACTGACAAATGATGCACAACTCAACAAAAAGAACAATAAATCTGATCATTGCATTAGTTGTCAGGCGGAAATATGGCTATAAATGTTCAAAGCAGATATTTTTACTTAAAATATATTCTGCTATTTCCAAAGTAATCGTTCGGAAAACAAATTCTTGACAGAGTTTAGTCCCAAGCTGTGAATCCCACGCAGCCTTCCAACGACTGGCGTCTCTACAGTCTCTTAGCACAAATTTCTTCCACTGGTCGGACTTGCAACTCTTCTGTGTAATAAGTGCTTGGACGGATGGTGGCACTGCTGTTCCATTATCTTGAAACTATATGCAAGGTCTATAAGGTCTATAAAAAAATCGTTTCAAATGTATTTTCCACGCTGTAGTTACAATAACAAAAGGAATGAGAAAATACTGAATAATTAAAGAACAAATTACCTCATGGACCAGGGATGGCATTCATTTAGATTTATAAGGTCAAATATACAAAAAAAAAAAAAAAAAAAAAAAAAAAAATATATATATATATATATATATATATATATATATATATAGCCTATATATTAGTGCTGTCAGTCAATTAAAAAAATTAACTAATCACATTTTTTTCTGAAATTAATCGCGATTAATCAATTAATCTCACCTAACATGAAAGTTTTTAATTATACTTTTATATTGCAATAACTTCACATTCAATCTTCAAATCCATGTAGAAACAAAGTAGATTTTTAATATTTCTTTAATGCGATCTTTTTTATGACTGAAGGCAAGTATCACTGATACCAACTGATGTCTCTAATATTTTTTCCCTAATATTTAACCATTGACTAGCCATTCAACATTACAGTATAATGTCAAGCTATCAATTTAACATTCATTAGACTTCAAAAAATAACTTTTAATTTAAGTGAACTTAAAACAATCTTCACATAAACCCATAATAATAAATGCCATATAGCTACCTGTGCCCTTCAGCAAGAAAATATAGCCAAATTTAAATGAAGTTATCAAACACTCTCCCGGTTTCACAAGCCTAGTCCTAGACTAAAATGTAAGTCTGAGCTGTTTCAACTGAAAGAAACTTGCAATGACTGATCTTAAAATATATCAGTGCCTTTGTTTTGTCTCAAGATGCACACCAGTAATGTTTTTTTTCCTAACCACGTTTAAAAAAATTACTTAAATGTCCTAATTGAACTAGGGCCTAATCCTGGCTTAGTCTGTGAAACCGGGCCACTAAATTCAAAATTAAATTGAGATAAAGTTATTGATTTCCTCTTTATTTTGTTCTTTTATATTTTGTGTCTTTTGAACTTTTATACTTACCTCCCCCTGGCAACTGTTTGATTTGTTGTAATTTATTTTTCTCTCTTTTTATTTTTTCCTTTTCTTCTTGATGCTATTTCTCGATAAAATATTGTATGTTATTGTTCTTTGAATAAAAAAAAAGAAAGAAAAAGAAAACTCCTTACAAATGTGAGTTCAGTGCTTAATCGTCATTCGTTGTGTGAAATATGTCACTGTTTATAAAGGCTAATGTTATATATTATGCGTTTGAAGTAAAAAAAACACTTATGTTAAACGTCAGTGTTCCATTCGGCATGGAAACTTTGAATATTTGTACAGTAGAGGGTATTTAGTGCGTCAATGATCGCCGCCTACTGGCGTAACTCTGTAACTATAGAAATCAGTCCCTGACAATAAAATTCAAGGACTGGAGATAACTGTTGCACAAAGTATTAAAGCCTTTCTCTGCTATATTTTGACTGAAAAATTACCGTACGCAACTGAAAGATGATGACAGCTGATTTAGTTTTGTGAGGTGTGAACTGTTATTATGTAAACACTTCTTGTTGCTGTTTCTTGTTGGTCCCAGGAAATATTTCACACCGTTGCATTTTTGTTGCAGGTATGCTACATTGCTGTACAGCAGTGGTCACCAACCTTTTTAAGCCCAAGATCCCTGACCTCGGCCTTTATGAAAGACAAGCTCTACCTATTGAAGAATTGATAGAAAAAGACATCCCAGAATGTACTTCCAATTTGAGGCCTTTTATTTAGTATTTCAATTAGTGATGCACCGATCAAGCCGATTCAGAATCAGATTTTCTTTTGTTTTTTGTTTTTTAACTAGCAAATTGGCTGATTCTGATACTGATTTTTATTTTTTTTTAATAAATTTATTTATTGGCTATTTGCTTTCTTGGCCTTAAACAAAAATATCTATAGCCATTTGAAATTAGAGGCAACCACTGCATTTAAATCATGATCCAAGCAAAGATGCTACACACTTTGCATGAGCAGTTATTTTTTACTTTGAATTGGATCGTATAATTTCAGGATTTAAAACAAAAACAGAATGGTCTGACTTTAGGTTATATTTATTTAATTAATTTATTTATTTTTTGCTACGTAAAACATCTGCATGAAACAAAAACAGCAGGTCTGAATGAGATGCAAATTCACTCTCTGACAGCAGGTGGCACATATGAACCAGCCGTGATATAACGCTTCCTTGGTTACCGCTGTAAACAAAGCAGAGCTGCCTTTATAAGGAGGTAAGCGGAGAAGAAAATGCCATTGCCATCGAAACCTTTCTGAAGACAGTTCCCTTCAGTGATACATTAATATAACCCCATACCCTCAATTCAATATTTATATTTTCTTCCCATATTTCGACCAAAGTGAACAGTGAGCTATTGTTCTCTGCCTGCTACAGTATTTTCTCCTCTTTGCGCTCGTCTTCTGCGTCTCTGACCTCTGTTAATGTCCCGTTGACAGACTCAGGCGTGATGTATTTTTCTTTCTCAGTAGCTCCCGAAAATAACAGAAAAATACAGTACAAAGAATAGAGAAATGTAATGCTTTTTTTTTTATTTATTTATTTTTTTTTAAACTTATTTTACTGTTATTTTCGGGATCGACTGGGACAGTGATAAAGATCTACCAGTCGATCGCGATCGACGGGTTGGCGACCACTGCTGTACAGTGTGACAAGTGTTGTAGACAGCACAACGTAAATGAAAAAAAGTAAACTTTCAAAATTTAGTCTATGTCTTATCCCCTTTTTGGATTTATACATTTTATGATTGGTAGGACACTGAAATAATTAGCTCAACTTTAATTTCTTAATTTTAGCTTTGTTTTTTAAATTAACATTGTTGTTTATTAAATTGGTCCTGTACTCCTACAAACGCCCTAAAAGACCTCTAACGTAAGAAGATGACTTAAACATTGTTTATCTTTTATTTAGAGTGTAAATGAAGGCTGGAGCAGTTAATACATTTCTATAACTGTACTGACATTTTATAAGGCATTACGTTACTCAACCTCCCATGAACTAAATAGTATGTCTCTGCCGCTTTAATAAACGAATTACTCCCGATCCGCCTCTTCCATTTAAGGGCACATTTACTTTTCTCGGCCGAGAATAAGTCTTCCTGGTTTCATGATATAGTAGTCTGCCTTCCCCTTTAAATGGATTTTTGGACCAATGCAAAAGTTGTGGTCATAGGATCAAAATAACTAACACGATTTCTCGAGGAAGAATCAGTTAGGAGGGAATATCTTTTAATCTTTTAATTTCACAGCGTTTCAGCGCATCAGGTAAGCGAACTCTCCATGTTTAGTCCGCCCTCCTTTGCTTTTCTTAAGGAACTGGAAATGACAAGCCTCGAGTCTGTTGTTGGTTAAAACACAGCTGTGTTGGAGCTACATAAGCGTAAAGCATCAGCCTACAGACATATATTAGCAGGATATTAGGTATGTAGCATACTTTATCGAGACATTTTTGAAGCCAGCGATTAAACTGAAAGATATAACAGGCATAGATTTCAAGTTTGTCTTGTAAAATAGCTGCTTGAGCTGAGATATTGTAGACTGTCAACATGACGCGGACAGCGGCGTTACTACACTGTAATTACAATCATCATCCACATATTCAACGCATCGAAAACATATTGTGATATCTGGTGACATTTCAGAGTATGTGGGATCGGTTGCGCGTTTTATTATGGTGTGTCATGGATATGGCGAAGAAATACACGGCATGTCTCCATCTTAGACCGCAGAACGGTTTAGCTGTTTAATTTCGGTTATCTGTTACGTTACGTGATTTAGTTATGTGTTGGGAATTTATGCTTTACACTGTTAGGATACACTCTGGCGTTCCTTGACATTAAAGCCACAAATTTATTTTGTTTCTTTTGTTTTGACACCTAATAGATACTTGATACACTGTTCAATTTTTACTTTTTTTTAATATTTGTATCCTCTCTTATAAATTACATTTTGTTCCCACTTCAGAGGTCCTGACCTTCTGACCTTATATCTGAAATAGTCTAATAATTAAAATCATACTACATAATTTTAAGTCAATTGAAATGACATTTAATTGTTTTAGTAAACATTAAAAATTCATTTTAAATTAAAATTAGTATTAATTATCAAAAGCTGTTTTAATTCTTAAAGTAATTAGTCCCACATTTTGTGTTCTACATTTTCTTCCAAGAATTCCTTATAGAAAATAATTTTATTTTCAGAAGTTGCAGTGTTAAATAAGTTTTTAAAACCCCATAGAAAGTGAATGGAAAATAAATCAGCTTCCATAAAATTTTATGTTTCATAAACCTGAGGTTGATGAAAAAAACTTTCTGAATGTTAAGCGTCTCCTCTCTCTTACTTTTAAATTAAAATTCATTTTTAAAATAAATTCATTTTTAAAATGAATTTTAGGGCCTGCTTTGTATCCTATTTGTGGAAAGGGCATATAGGTGGCCGAAATGTATCTGTGGATGTAATTAACAGTTTCAGAGGGTGCTCTGTAGTAATTAAGTCTAGTTGCACTATAAATATCTTCATTTAGTATTGCATTTTCAGATGTAGTACCATTCATCAGTTTGTGTCATTTGTGTTTTTTTTCTACTCAACCACAGTAAAGCTGCAGGCATTCTATTGAGCTGCTCTAACTCATCTGCTGGTGTTAAAGCAGGATAACTGGCTGTGGAATGGCTTTGCTGACCTTGCACAGAACGCCATCTATTTCCACAACACCGGTGAGTTTTATTGCACATGAAAATGTTCATGCTACAGAAGACGATTTGAACGTTTTGTGTGTCAGTTGCAGTTCTCCACACATTCTTTCACCCTACTCCCACTCCCTCCATGTGTGTCCAGTTACTCTATACCTTTTTCTGTACACAGGTTTATGTATAATTAGGAGGAATGTCTTTTTGGTAGCGCTCCAAACCCTTTCCAAATTTGCTGTAGATCTGAATGTGAGAATCTGTTTCACGCTGTTCCAAAAAAATCCCCAGAATGATACGTGGATTCTGCTAAAGAGCCAAAATGCCTGATAACCTTTATTGCTTTTCTTGAGAGGTATTGGACAACGTCAAGAAATCATTCTCCGTCTCTATTGGTTGTTTGGTATGCTTTGTATTTATTATATAACACAAGATTCCTTTTTCACCCATAACCCATGCATACTATGCGTCTTCTTCTAAAACACTATGTTCAGACTATTTTGAGTAAAGTCTCACCAGAGCTTTAACCTAAAACCTCATTGCCCCTCCTCTCCACCCCCTCTCTTCTTTTTCTTCTTGTCTCTGTCTGGACACGTCAGTCACATAACAGGTAATGTTACTGTCTCCACTTTCATTCCATAGAAGCACTGATAACAGCCTCTTTGGTGTCCTTCTCTCTGTCTTCCTCTCTCACTCTATTTCTTTCTCTCTGTTTATCATCTTTAGTAAAAGCTTCCTAGTGTCTTATCATACTGTCACTGCATTACGGTTGGCAATTTTGTCAAGACGTCTTGTCATTGTGTTTACGGGTTTCCTTTTTTCTATTTTTTTTTTTTTTTTTTTTTACCCGGTCACTCATCTCTGAGTGAGTTGTGGGTGAGAAAAAAGGCTAAAAAGCTCTTCCCAGGTGCAAGTTTTTATTCAGCAGTTTTGGCAAATAGCACTTATTGAGTCAGATGATCCAGAGGACTCAAGCAGAATTTCCTGGTGTCTGTTTGCAATTAAGTGCATCACATATTAAATTCACCCAGCACCCATTTTTAACATCACCATTATTTGGGAAATCTTAGAGTTATAATGTCGCGTAACTTCTAATTCAATCTATTGTAACCAACTTCATTTTATTTTCAAGGATGAGCCTATTCCAAGAAGAGGAATACTTCAGAAAAGGTGATTGTTTGTGATACAGCTTTAATCATGCATGTGTATTTTAGTGTATATAGTGTTTCCTTCAGAAATGCGTATCTGATGAATTTTTTATTTCCGCACTCCAGAGAAAGTTTCGCCCTGGTTAAGGGGGCAGTGCTCCTGGTGGAAGAGGAAGAGAGGGAGGGATTACATGAAGAAACCGTACCCTCTCTGCTAGGTCCTAGGCAAGGAGGCAGAGCCTCCGACACGCAACGCAGACATTTGCATGCAATGATTTCGTTACTACGACCAGAAGACACAGTCAAACTGGTTAGGATTTCCTCGACTTGTTTTAATACATTGCCTTTCTATGCTCAGGGTCTCCAAATTAAACACAGCCTCTACAAAATGAATTTTAGAATCATAAATGACTGAAAAATTAATGGATATGAAAATATCTCATGCATTTACACTATTTCTTGTCTGTTTGAGACTGATTTAGGGAAGTGTTTGTACTTATCGCCCGCCTGTATATATTAGACAGTGTTTTGCATATGTAACGCCACATGTTCTGCAATGTGGTTTCTGGAGACATTTTAGTTTGTTCCACCTTCTGCTATACAGAAATGATAATAGCTTTGTTGTGGCATTTAAGAATACAGGTACACAGAATACAACTTACTAGGTAAATCTGTGTATTAAAAAAATGTGATTATAGAACATGCATGGGTGCTGTGGTTGAATTATAATAATAGAAAATGTCTCATTTTAATTGCTCAGTAATTTTCTAATGAATTCTGTGTCTGATTCATTTACAATGTACCCGAATTTCTATTTCTCCCTACCTCAGGCTGTGCGTTTGGAGTCAGTGAGCCCAGTCAGAGTGAGGTATTTGCTTATAGTTGGCACTCTTGACAAAAAACAGGAGAGCCTACTACTTGGAATGGACTTCCCAGGGTCAAACAGGTAGCACATATTTATAAACTATTAGAGATAAATCCAGAAATATTAAATTGTATAACTGTTAAATATTTGTATAGCTATTGTTTTATAGACTAAAGTACTGTTGCATTTTTGATAACATCTGTTCACAAACACCACTGAATCAAGCAGACTGTTTTTATTTTTAACATTCTACTTTTTTGGAAATGGAATGTGCAGATATTTTACAAACATGGTGCCTGTGTTTAGTTGCAGTTTTAAAGGGATGGTTCAACCAATAGTTCACTCCTCTCATGTCATTCTAAACCTGCATTACTTTATTTCTTCTGTGAAACATAAAATAAGTTATTTTGAATAATGTCAGTAGCCTTTGAGTTTTTGTGTACAGAAACAATGCTGAGACATTTGTCAAAATATATTTTACACATTTGGAAAATGTTTTATGTTTTCATTTGGGGTGAACTGTCTCTTTAAATATAAACTTCTAGCAGATTTTTAAATAAAATTGGATTATATTTCAGAAAGCCTGTCAAGAAACGTCTCTCACTTATTTTCTCTCTCTTTACTCTTCCTCAGTGATGAGTGCACTATTGGACTTGTCTTGCCAATATGGAGTGACACACAAGTTTACCTAGATGGAGATGGGTAAGAACATAAAACTGAATCGTTCTCACCAGAACTCAACTAATCAAGTGCAAACATATGATAATAATAGCAGTGTTTGATTTTAGTACTGTGGAACAATCTTGATATCATTATCTTATCATCAAAGTCAGTCTTCGCATAAGCTTTTAATGCGGTTTGTAAACTCAAGGGAGCTCAAGTACAAAGGTTTTGCTTCTAAACTAAATATAACTGAACTGAATATAACATTTAAAATAAAATAGAACTATTCTTGGTTTGAATGGAAAAGCTTCCAATTTATAGTTTATCTGCATAGCTCTGCAGAACTTTAAAGCCTCAGACACTGTTAAAGCCTCAGCCTCAGAGTTCTGCTTTTCTGACAGCTTGTTTCACTCGTTCTCTTACAGAGGTTTCAGTGTGACATCTGCAGAAGTGACACGAATCTTTAAGCCTGTGTCCATTCAGACGATGTGGTAAGTTTTAAGCAGAAGTGCTGAGGAAACACTGGATTTCCTCAACCATCAACGACATGCAGTGTGACTTTGGTCTTGCAGCCTGCACACACTTAAATCTTTGTTTTCAGTTGTAGTGCTCTTTTGCTATTTTGTCTTTATTCTGGTCCTTAGTCAGTTACATGTACCTTGTTTGACATCTGCCTAAAGCCTCCAAATTAGCTCTGTGACTTGTAAATGTGTTTGTGGTTTGTCGATTGCTTGTTCACAGCATTCTGTCGTATGTCACTCTGACTTTGCTCAAGGTCAGTGTTGCAGGCGCTGCATGGCTGCTGTGAACGGGCCATGCGCGGGGCTGTCATACCTGGCTGCGGGCTGGAGTGGGCACAACATTACAGAGAGAATGTGGAATCTGATCAGCACTGCCTTAATGAATGGGCGGCCATGACTGGCCTGGAGTCAGTCAGGAGGGACACTGGAGCACGTTCATCGTCGAATCGGGAATCAGTGGAGAAGGAGATCAAAGCCCAACTACGAGATATCATGAGGACTGAAGACTTGGAAAACATTACCTCAAAGCAGGTAAAATGAAAGAGAGTAAGGCTTTACTCTGCTTTTCAAATGATGTCACCAAGCTCGCCCCTCTAGTCACCTATTGACCACTTTTCATGATCCAATCAGTTCCTGATGGAAAAAAATCAAGTTCCACACTATATTTTGGGTGTAAATAGGTCATATAACAGAAGTCAAATGGTTGCAAACACAATTTCATGTTTGTTTTAAGACCTTATGCATGTAAATATCATCTACACTGTAAAAAAAAAAAAAAAAAAAAATACAGGTTAAAAATCAGTACAGAAAATTCCTTCAAATGAATACAGGACATTATGCCGTATTTTTACTTTTTTTTTTTTTTTTGCAGTATGTTATGATTGGTTAACTTTTTTGCACATGTATGCAACAATGTTTTTTTCTTTTTAAAGGGTTGTGGGTTTGCTGTCATCCTTCCATAACAGGCACTTTACAAAGCCAGTATTGCATTGCGACAGGTTGCAAAACATTTCACAATTAGCATGTTTTTGCAGCTTATTTTCAGTAAGTGGCCTGTGTGGACTGGATTTATTTAATATGGCCTCTTTAAGGTTATTCAAAGTACACTACATTTCAAAACTTATGGGGTTGGTAAGATTTTTTTATTTATTTTTTAATCAGTTTTGAAATTCTCTTATGGTCACCATGGTTGTATTTATTTCACAAATACAGTAAAATATTACTATTGTGATATTGTTACCATTTTACATAACTGCATTCTATTTTAATATATTTTAAAATATAATTTTATTCCTGGCAAAGCTGAATTTTCAGCAGCCATTACTCCAGTCTTCAGTGTGTCACATGATCCTTCAGAAATCATTATGATATGCTTATTTGGTGCTCAAGAAACATATTTTGCAGCATTCTAGATAATTCTAAAGAACAGCATTTGTTGAAATGAAAATCTTTTTTGTTTTTGTTTTTTTAAATGATAAACGTCTTTATTGAAACTTTGATAAATTAAATGTGCCCCAGCTAAATAAAAGTATTCATTTCTTTACTTACTGATCCCAGACATTTGAACAGTAGTGCAAGCTTGAGGACACACCTAGAAGAAGACTCTTCTTGTAGAACTTACTCAGGGTTAATGTGCCTGGGCTTGTTGTCTTATCCAGAGAATCTTTGTGGTATGAACATCAGCAGCATTCAGGCAATCGTTTCGTGAGCAGCTTGATGTTTATAAGCATTGTATATCATATGACTTGCCATTTAATGTGACTCTATCCCAAACCCATGATCTTGGAGTTTCTAGTGCCATACAGTTGAGCTACAGTCACTCTTTCTGTGTGTTTGTAGGTGCGAACAGCCCTGGAGTCCAGAATAGGCATAGACATGAAGGACTACAAAGAGTATATTGACAATGAGATGATGGTCACAATGGCACAGATGGACAAACCTTCCAGAATCTTGGACTACCTTTACTTGGTGAGTATTGACATTTATTTTCTGTCTTATCTACTGTATTGTTGGAAATACACTGTCATTTATTTGTCCTTTTTTTCCTCAAAAGGGTTCCGAATGGAATGCTGCCAACTTTGAAGAACTACAGAAGAACAAGTATAAAAATAAAATTTAATTATGAATAAAATAATTTAAGATACTTTAATATTTGTAGTTAATGATCAAATTAATATTTTTTTAAATAATTAAAATTAAGTTATGCTTTTAAAATAACATTTTCTGTAGCAGACAAATAAAAACAACTATTTTGTTTTTGGTAGTGTGGGCTACATCCTGAATGTTACCATGGAGATTGACAACTTTTTCCCAGAATCCTTCACCTATATGAATATTAGAGTTTACGATGTGGAGGCGACCGACCTACTCTCACACTGGAACAACACATACATGTTCATCAGTGAAGCAAGGTGCTCAACACACACTCACACACACACACACACACACACACACACACACACTCCTCTTAGTTTTTGTGTTTGCAGTCTGCCTACACTGACTGTTCTCTTAAATGCATTGGTTTATATTTAAGCAAACATGCAGGATGGTATACTTAACCCCCTATGAAATATATTGTCTTTGTACTCTGTCTCATTCTAATATATTATGTGTCATTGTTTCGTGCTGATAATGATACAGGAAGAGTGGACAGACCATACTGGTGCATTGTAAGATGGGCGTCTCTCGCTCTGCCTCCACAGTAATTGCTTACCTGATGAAGCAGCAGGGCTGGACATTAGACCAAGCCCTCAACCACGTGAGAGAAAGACGGCCTATAGTGCAGCCCAATGAAGGTTTCCTCAAACAGCTGCATACGTACAGTGGCATCCTCAGTGCCAGGTGACTTGCACTCTCATAATCGTGCTGTGCTGAGATCTGTCATCATACTTGCACAAACAAGCATCCACACAGAAATACTGAGATTTTCCCACTTGTGTAGTATCTCAATGGATGTAAAAAAAAAGCTGTACAGTGTACACTTTTCAGTAATAAGTACTTAATTTCATTCCAAACACTGCATTTTGCCATGCAGTAAACAGCGCCACAGTGCCCTCTGGAGGAGGAAGTCCAAGCCAGAAGTCCGTCAGCCATCTGTACACAACGATGCAGCTACAGGGAGTGAACATGAACAGAAAGAGGAAGAAGAGGAAGACTCAGAGAGCCCAGATGAGGAAAGCAGTAATGAGGAGGAGGAAACAGATGTAAGAAAATGTCATATAACATTCAATTTTGATGCTTCTCATTATGTACTAAAGTTTCCAAATTGGTTTTACCAAAAAGTATGTTTATTTCAATACCTCTGTCATTCTCAGGTCTTTGATGAGCAGTTGGATGAGAGTGTTCTCGACACGTCTGGGGCAGATACAGCTACATCCAACCCACTTATTACTGTACAAGAAAGTGATAAGGTTAGAGCACTCAGAGGCCGACAGTTTAAATCATTACATCTGACCATTTTAAAGGCCTTCCAGATGTTAATGTGGTTTCTTTACTATTGCACCATCCTGCATCATATTTGCTAAATGAAACCCGGTACTTGATTCTTACTACTTCTGGGGTGCTGATTATAAAAAAAATAAATAAATAGTGCATGTTTTTCTCTAGCACATCACACTTTCTCACAGTATATCATGTGAACCATTTGTAAGGTGAAGAAGTCTTAAATATCCCTTACTCACCAGAAAAACTGCCACAAGGACATGATGGCAATTTTCCTCTGAGACTGGTTACAGCTGGTTGTTAAGTTCTCAGGCGATTTCCACATGTATAAATGATTCTGAAGACTTTATTTTATGCTTAATCCTGATTTCAGGGTTAACAATTATGGCCAGTGGCAGAAAAAAAATGCAAACGTTACCCAAATGTTTTCTGTATCTATATATGTATCTAATAAAAAGAGAGGGAGGGAGAGATCTTGTTTTGTGACTTAAAAACTGTACATGTGCATCATCAAATTTAGCAGTATTAAGCCTTTTTTGAAAATTAGCTGAGTTAATTTTTTTCAGGCTGCAGGGTATGTTTTAAATAATGGTTTGAGTTTTCATAAAGCAGTTTTTTAAATGTTTGCAAAACTTAACCCTAGGTATCGCCTAGCCCCAGCAGAAGTGGCAGGATGGATTTGTTCTCTCTTATGCAGTCTATTCAGCTTGATGATGAGGACAGAGGGATCGATAAAGAGGTGAGGAAAAGAAAGTCTTGGTTGGAATGCAGAAAAGGGTAAGATAGATTAAAAATCAAGTCAACACATGCAAACAAGCATTAACTGAAGAATTCCTGCTGTTTAGATCACTGTCTGTCAGAGACTTTCCCCTGCGCAACGAAGGCGGAGTCATGGAAGAAGAGGCTTGACTTATCAGAGAGCGCATGTTGATGTTTCTCCTGAACCGAGCAGCAGACAGTCACAGAACACAAACCAGGATGAAGCTGGTCTCTGAAGCACTTTAAAAAAGGGGCCGTGTTAAGAAATACGGAGAAAGAGGAATATGAAAAGTAAAAAGGTGAGGAAAAAGAACACAAAGAGTGATGCTAATATAAGAGACACTGTTGCACACGTCTTATCCTTCTGATTGTATCATTCCAAGTTCTTTGAAGAGTCATTGCGGAATAAAATTAGGGAATTTATTCATATAGTTGCTGTATTGAGGCTCATTTAGGTCATTTCACTTGGAGGCAACACACAAAAACACATGGAAACTGTGGTCAGTTTCAGGTGGATTCAGCTGGTTTCTATCAGCCACCACTTGTCAAGTGAGTACTGATAAAGGAACTGTTTTCCTCAGAGCATTATCATTCAAAATGTCACATTGTGCCTTTTGAAATCTCTGTATCCTTTGCACCTTCATACTGAGCCATAAAATTCAGTTTACTTCACAGATTTTAATACGGTATTGTAGTGAAAGTGGAGTATTTCTCTATGGCTGTTATTTCTCATGTCATTATACAGAAACATGAACTTTTCCTCTCGATAGCGTTGTTTTTAATAAATGAATAAGAGTGTGATTCATTCATTTTAAGAGTCCTATGCAATAATCTACTTTATAGCTGTTTCCTCTCCATGAATGTGAAGCTTTATGCTGCCTCTGTGGAGATGAGTAGGTGAAAAAGTGTAGAGAAAGCAATCAAGGATTTAAACTTTTTATTATTTCATGTATACTACCATTCAAAACTTTGGGGTCAGTAAGAAATCAGTGCTTTTTATTCAGCTAGGATGCATTAAATTGATCAAAAGTGATATTTATAACAAAGATTTCTATTTCAAGTAAGTGCTGTTTCTTAACCTTCTATAAAAAATGTATCACGTTTACCATAATAATTGTTTTCGACATTGATGATCATAAGAAATATTTTTGAGCACCAAATAAGCATATTACAATTTCTAAAAGATCATGTGACACTAAAGCCTGGAATAATGGCTGCTGAAAATTCAGCTTTGCCATTACAGAAATAAATTACTTTTTAGTACATATTTAAATAGAAAATGGTTATTTTAAATTGCAATAATATTTAGTGACATTACTGTATTTTTATTAAATAAAGCATAAGTGACTCAATACAAAATCAATCTTTCCGACTCCAAACTTTTGAATGGCAGTGTAGTTTCTAGACAGAGATGTAGCTACTTATGCTATATCATGTTTTTAACACTTGGAGCTATTTTCATGTCTTTTTAAATTAAGCAGATGTTGTTTAATAATTGTTTTTAACCTGTACAGTATGCAGGAAACAAAACCTGAGAAGAAACCTGAGTATTTTCCTAAAAAAATGTGCCAGTTTTTTTAACCGTCTCTGCTGTTTCAATCATTCGGCATGATGGTTCAGTGCCTTTAGTTGATAGAGGTGGACCAAAATAACTACATTTGTTGGTTTTAATATTCGTGCAGTTAAAACTAACACAACTAACTCCGTCTTTAGCTCTAGGGGTGGCTGATTTGTGTATTTGCATGATGTCTCAAGTATCAGACTGTATGCATGCTGTTTGTACTGTATGTAAGCCTGTCTTTGTGAAGCATGTATGTATAAAGTATATACAATCTGCTGTAAAACATTTGTTAAAATGTGTATACTGTCATTGCACAAAGTGCCAATGTTGTGAAACCAAAGTTATGTTGTGGAATGTTCCTAGTATTGAGGCACCACTGGTTTTGCAGTTATTTTCCACGAGAATGTCTTAAATTATGTGTATTAGCGATAGATGATGACAGCCTTCAAAGTGCTGATTTTCCTCACCTAATGTATATTGTGCCATGCCTTATCAACTTCAAAAACAGTGATACATTTTATTCTGATGTAACTTACATTTCCATTGTTGGTATCAGGTGGCGTTAAATATCAAGTCAAGGTTGCTGTTGCTTTTTCTATTTATGACTGATCTGAACATGTATCTTTTTAATTTGATATACAAGGTTGTCTGTGCTATAAAAATTAAAATGAATTTATAATGGGGGCTTGAGAAATACCTAATGGAAACTATCTCATTAATTATTTTTGTATCATTTTGAGTGCTTCAAGTTGTAAGATATTCCTATGCTTAAAGGGTTACTCCACCTCAAAATGAAAATTTTGTCATTATCACTTACCCCCATGTCGTTCCAACCCCGTAAAAGCTTCGTTCCTCTTCGGAACACAATTTAAGATATTTTGGATGAAGCCAAAATGTGGCTGGATGTGACTGTCCCATTGACTGCCAAGTAAATAACACTGTCAAGGCCCAGAAAAGTATGAAAGACATCGCCAAAATAGTCCATCTGCCATCAATGGTTCAATCTGAATTTTATGATGCGTATTTTTGTACACAAAGAAAAAAAAACGATTTTATTCAACAATTCGTCTCCTCCGCGTCACCGTAGCGCCATTTTGGAGAGTATCCACTGAACGCAAATTGCGTAGACTGTTCTGTGTCAGCCGCGCCACACGGGTACGCTGTTTTCGTTCAAATCAAGGCGTAAATAAACGTAGAAAACGTATCCGTGCGGCGCGGTCTTAATTGTATTCCGAAGACGAACAAAGCTTTTACAGGTTTCGAATGACATGGGGGTAAGTGATACACACATATACATGTATGCATGTGAAAATTCACATTAATATATTACTAGTGCTTTACATATAGAACTGCCTATGTGTCTTTACGAAAATACTTAAGTTGTTTAGCCAGATAAACAGGGCATAGACAGTATGGCAGCTATGGGCAGTGGACTGATCAATAATTAACTGTTTTTGATGGTCAAATGGATTGCAGAGTTGTAGTACACAATAATTTGGTGCTTTATTTTAAAATATTGTTGCAACAAAGTGGGGCCACTAATAACTCTCACATACACTACTGTTCAAATGTTTTGGGTCAGTAAGATTTTTAAAATATTTTTGAAAGAAGGCTCTTCAGCTCACCAAGGCTGCATTTATTTGATATGAAAAAAGCAAAAACAGTATTAATGTGAAATTATTGTATATTTTAAACTGTAATTTATTCCTGTGATGCAAAGCTGAATTTTCAGCAGCCATTACTCCAGTCTTCATTGTCAAATAATCCTTCAAAAATCACTCTAATATGCTGATTTGGTGCTCAAGAAACATTTATCGATGGTGAAACAGTCCTGCTGTTTAATATTTTTTGTGGAAACCATAGGATTCATTGATAAATGGTGAGCTTAAAATAGCTTTGATTTTTTTTGTCCCATCACAAATGTATTTACTCTCACTTTTGATCAATTTAACACATCCTGCTGAAAAAAAAAAAAAAAATCTATCAATGAAAAAAATCATACTGACCCCAAATTTTTTGCACAGTAGTGTCATTTGCAACAAAGTATTTTGTAATTCTTTATGCCTGAAATGTGTCAGGAAAAGTATTTTAACCTTATAAATACATTTTAATATAATACATTTTTTAGTTTACAAAAACCACGTTTGCATCAAACTGAAAATCACTGAATCAATTCCCTGCCAACACAAAGATTTATATTCCAATAATCAAATTGCTGTAATGTGTTGAGGAACCTTCTGTAATTGACTCAATGAATACACAATATTGAATGTGAGAATATTTATATTTACAGACAAAACCCACATTTCAGAACAGTAATAATAAAAAAAGAGATGCTGCAACTTAAATGAATTTTCGCCTCGGTTCACTAAGCATGACACCGCCCTCTTTCATGGCCGTCCAGAATGTCTGATTCTGCATTGGGAAAAAAACGGCATGAATTAGTCTATACATTTACACCATTAACTGTCCATTAATGTATAATACCTAAAGAATTGAAAAAAAAACCTCACCGACTCTGAGCGAAACTTCCACGGTACCTCTCGATAAACAATCCGTGTGATGCCTGCTTCACGACACCGCTGAGCGAGCACCTCACCTACGGCACGGCAAGCTGCTACAGAGCGTGTGGAGCCCAGCTCACGCTTCAATGCCCACTCCTTCGTGGAGCAGGACAACACTGGATCTGTCGAGTCACTGGAGTACACCTCAGCTGTGATGTGATGCTGTGTACGCCTGAACACCAACCTGAGGAAGGAACGGTATAGAACAGAACAGCATCAGTTCAGTATTCATGTACAGTGTACATTTGTGTTTGTATCTGGAAAAGGCTTTTGAGATGCTGTTGTGCTCAGCAAAACTTTAGGGCCCAGTTTCACAGACAGGACTTAGACTAAGCCAGGATTAGGCCATAGTTCAATTAGGACATTTAAGTAATTTTCATAAATGTGCTTAGAAAAAAACATTACTGGTGTGCTTTTTGAGACAAAACAAAGGCACTGATATATTTTAAGATCAGTCAGTGCAAGTTTCTTTCAGTTGAAACAGCTCAGACTTACATTTTAGTCTAGGACTAGGCTTAAGCCTTGTCTGTGAAACCGGGGGTATATGTTTTATTACTCACATCTAGTTCTAGTCCTTGGAATGCATACAAACCTGTGATAATATTGTCTAGAGGGCCACACTGTAGCCCAGCCTCGATCCTTCACTGCCAAGGCCATCTGTTCCAGGTTTCTTGGGTTTCGGTTAACAAATGTTTTATTGATGGCTTCATTATCACTAATCACTGGTTCTGGCTCAGGTGCTGTCTGACTGTATTTCCGAGCTGGTGGGAAGAGACACATCATAAATACGGTGTATGAATTAAATCTACAGATCCCTTGAGAGGTTTAAAGGATGTGATGCTATTGTATTTGCTCACCACATCTCTGTGTTAAAGTGGAACCATCTCTAATTTTAAGTGCAAACTATTTGAGTTTATTATTCTGGATTCTTTTACACACACATTCTTATGTAGAGGATGTGTGGGGAAAAAGCGGTGAAAGAGCTGTTGATTATAAAATAAATAAAATTATATATAACTAATTCTGTCTGTCAAATAAATGATAACGATGATCACTGAAACTCCTTTGCACAAAAGGTCAAATTTCCTTATATGAACTATAAAACGAACGAATCTTTCAAGTGAACGAATTAAGTCATCCAGTTTATCAAATATAGGAAAACAAGGTAGTTTTCAATTATATGTTAGATATGATAGATCGATTTAGCTGGTTTAAAAAATAAATAAATAAATAAAAAAATCATGTCAAAATATAAAAAACGTTAACCTGATGAAGCAGTTCAGTATTAGTTAACGAATGTTTTTGATGAACGGACTGAGTCACTGGGATGAATCAAAATCATACTAAATTTTAAATCAGTTGTTTTCTTTTGTTGTTATTTTATTTACTTTAGGTCCCAAACGGATTGTTCTCTGAAATTATTTAAAATAAATAAATAATTTTAGAGAGCAGATTGCGTGTCTACAAATCTACTGCCATAAAATCTTTCTGTCGCCCGTACTAATTAATTTAACACACAAATGCAGCAGAGAGTAAACGGAGATACAGTTGAAGAGTGTAGTTATGTTACTTACATGATTGACAGTGAATCCACGCCGCTGCAGCCGTAGATCTCTGACATTGACCCAACAGCGTGCGAACACTACGGCAAACATCACTGAACAAAGCCATTTGACAGCTCTACAAAACACCTTTAATTCTAGTGACAAACTATAGCTGTTATTCCTATACAATCGGAGACAGATTTTTCGTTGACGATTTGACCACTCTCTAGTGCGCAGCCATTTTGATGTCACACAAAATCTGTTCCGTGTTTCCGAAGAAAAGTTTGGAGTTCCGCTTAGAAATCCTTAAAAAGAATAAAAATAATAACGTTTTAAAACATTTTAATAACAAAAAAAATGAGAAGGAGACTTAAGGTATTTAATGAAGCATGCTTTAAGATCCTTAAACCACAATTATTAAAATGGTAGAGTAATCAGACAATATCATGCTGTCCACAAGATGGCAGTAGTGCACTTCATTCTAGTAAAGAAGAGCTACATCCAATGCTACACTAAAATAATAAAAAGAGCCATCATGGATTTTTGTCCATGTATTATGGTAGTAAATAAAATTACATAAAAGTAGCCTACATAATAAAATTAAGTTGAAATCTAGATTTATAGGCCTACAGTCACAAGACTGCTCATTTAATAAGACAAAATATTTTATTCCTTACTTTAATTCGTGATGAATCACGTGAATCAACATTCTCTTACACCTGCTCCTGATGTTCATTTAAAACATATCCAATAGTTCAATTGAAACAGTATTTTTCCATCACAATCTCCACAGCTTATTATAGCCCACTCCTACATTTTCAGGCAGCGGTGGGCTCACCTCTGGACATTAAGGGATTTTCTGCATGGCTTGCCATTTTAATTTGGCCAATTTGTTTGTGCTGCACTTTTAGCATGCTGTGAAGAGGCTGTGCCCCCAGATAAAATAAATGGTTCTCTCGCCATTTGAACAAGCATGCCCCTGTAACCCAAATCCTTGCTCTCAGCAAGAGCTACAGCCTAATAACATTGAGCACTTTACCCATATGCTCCTTCAGACCATTAGAAACCTTACAGTTGGGGAGGGGCGCGCGTGCAGGTGTGCAAATCATGACCTTACACTCTCCTCTATATTGTTTTCTCCTTCCTTTTTTTAAATGTTTGAATTAAAATTAATTTCATTTTCATACATCCATAGAGATGTTTCTCTGTCCTACATAAATTCCACCTGCAAGAATATCCAACTTGAAGAACCAAAGACAAATTACTTTACTACTACACAAAAAAACAAAATATAATTCTCACTACTACAATAATGCTGAGAGCCTCAAGTGGAAATAAAATAATAGAATGAAACAGTCTAGGATTCCAGGTCAATAACTTGGACGTGATGTGTGTATATGTATCCATATCCAGAAGGCTACTCATTCACACAAGCACAAACCTTGTCTGCTAGCTGCTCCACTGCTTCATATTGACAGAACTAAAACTGAAAATCAATGGACTCATTAGATACAAAAATGTCAAGGTTTGTGCAAAACTAAGGAAAAATGGTTGAATACAACCTTTCTTTCAAGTTCTTTTGAGCAAAATAGAATGCAATGCGTCACAAAATATATTATGTGTATTATTCAAAATATTGTTGTCATCAGGAATCAAATTTTCTTTGAAGTGATTGATGAACACTGCCATTCAAAAGTTGGGGTTAGAATTTTTAGTCTCTTATGCTCACAAAGGCTGCATTTATTTAATCAAGAATACAGTAAAAAAAAAAAAAAAGTTAAATATTACATTTTAAAATATCAGTTTTCTATTTGATCAGTTTATATTTTAAAATACAATTTATTTCTGTGATGGCAAAACTGAATTTTCAGCAATTATACATTTTCTGCTCAAGTAACATTTCTTATTATTATCAATGGTGAAAACAGTTCTGTTTTTATTTAATATTTTAATAGAAACCATGATAACATTTTTCTTTGATTAATAGAAAGTTAAAGAAAAACAGCATATATTTCTTTACTGTCACATTTGATTTTAATGTTGAATAATTAATGATTAATTTCTTTGAAAATCAAAGATTGGAACGTAACATTACTCACTCCAAACTTCTGAGTGTTAGTTTACTTTTAAACAGTACTTTAAATTTCAAAACTCTCTCACACCCCTGTCACTGTAAAATGACATTTATTGAAACTAAGCTGCTAAAAACATCTGAACCTCCACAATTTTTTGATCTCAGACAGATGAATGCATCAACACGACTGTCCACAACATCTAAACGTCAGTGATGCCTATTTGATCGGAAAATTGGCTTGTTCATGTAGTTATGGTGACGTACAAAAACAAATGTGACGTAAAATGGAGAATGTCATCTAATCATTTCAGTTTGAGCCCAACAGTTTGTGTGGCTTAGAGTGTTTGGATTGTGTCACAATGTAGTTCGTTCATTCCACATGCAAAGTGGGTGTTTCTTAAAGCAAAAATATCATATATAGCTAGTTGCCAGTAATTTAGTTTAACTTAACATACTTCAAATATCTTTAATACAGTAAATATGCTAATTTACTGTCAAACACTCAAACAGATTCACAGACAAATGTTAATGTGAACACCAGAGGTCATGTGTGACAACTACACTTCTCTTGATTGTCTCAAATATTTCACTACTCATCTTCATCACCTTTCTTCTTCATCATGACTGTATCAGATGAGGCCTCTCTGGCTTTCTCACACTGTTTGACATTCTCCATACGATAACACATGTCAGTCAGTTTAACTAGGAAGAATGAGCTATTATTCACAAGGTCATTTACCACACTTGTGAGAAAACAAGTGCAAACAGTGTGCCTTAAATACCATTCATTATATATGATTAACACAATGAACTTTGTAGTTAACCAAGGTTAATTTTTTGTAGTTAAAGTGCTTAGCATTTCATCATGCTCACGGAAAAGGAAAAAGCGATACCGAGGACAGACGTGAATGAGGCTGGCTGCAAAACAGAAGTAACACTTGTCTGGAATGTGTTGGAGATGTGTTGCTATGCAACAGGGATTCCGCAATGGTTACCCAGACATGGTTTGACTGTGTAGATGATGGTGTGGGAGAGGAAAAAAGTGACACAGCCTCCCACATCACCATACACACACACCTCAGCTCTATTTGAAATGTCAGAGCACACACCTACACACACAGTGTCACTTCAGGAAAAATCAGATTCATATTCTCTTTACGCCTCAAAACATGATGTTTTCAAAAATGGAGGTTAACTTCTGCATATTCACTCATCTGCATGCATATACACAGCAACAGTTCACACAATATAAACATAATGCTCTAGCGCAAGAACGTGGATATTAAAGCTAGAGGTGTTCAATGATCAATAACAACCTTTAAAAGACTCCATTCAACTAAATCTTGTGAACATTCCAGCAGCGCCCTGCGATCAATAAATGAACGAAGCACAGTTTTGCCAATGTCCTCTGAGTGGCAGTATGTCTCACTGAGCCTCTTTGAGTTTGACCACCTGTTTAAGGATTTCTTTCTCATTGTGATTGCTGTGATTTTCCCACACTATTTCAGTTTTTAGAGAAAATTGCTACATAATATATATATATATATATATATATATATATATATAACAGTCAGTATGCAGGACAAAAGGAAGGTGTTTTCAAAAATAAGGAGTTTACTTGATTGTCCTTTTTTAAATTAAAAAAAGTTCATGTGTAATATATCAGATATGATACATCAGGCTTTTATTTGTATGTCTCTCAGTTATCATTGTGCTGCATTGCATTATATTGTATGTTTTACCCCCAAAAAGGCTGCAGAGCTTTGATCATAAAACTAAGCAATTAAATATATAAATATAAGTAAATATCTTAAGATATATTAGAGTGCCAACTAACATTTACGTGTTATAAGTAGCCTGCTGATTGATTTACACTAAGTTAGCAGAATTTAATTTTACCTTTTGATAATTTTGATCATAACAATATCAGCAACTGAACCAAATTGGGTTTGTATTTTTTTATTTTATTTTATTTTATTTTTATATTTTTTTTATTTCAGTTTATTATTTTACTTTTATTTTATTTTAAGTTTGGGCCTTTGAATAAACTTGAGGTGTTTTTTCTTCCTTGAGTATGAGCTACATGTGAGCCATAAAAGCCTGATGTATCAAATAAAATATTCAATAAAAAACACATATGCAAATGCTTAAAAAAATTGTAAGATTTTGTCTAAAGGTTCAATAAACTGCTTTAAATAAATAAATACATGAATAAATGAATTTCTGGCTGTTATTGCATGTCAAATTGATACTGTTTGTGTAACATAATGCATAGAAATGATAATATTGGATTTATCGTTCTAGCTAAAGTAGTAATATTTTTTAAAAGAAAGTCAGAAGTTTATAATACACTCAGAAATAAAGGTACAAAAGCTGTCAGTGGGGTGGTACCTTTTCAAAAGGTACTAAAATGTACCATTTATGTACTAATATGTACACTGGTACTATGTACTACGTACACTAATACACTAAGTACTATGTACACTAACTATGCACACTAAGGTATGTACTATGTACTTTTAAGGTACTAATATGCACTTTTTAGGGATGAATAAGGTACAAAGGAGTACTTTTTTCAAAGGTCCTGTCTTTTTTTTTCTTTTTCTTTTTTTTTTCTGAGAGTGTATGTAACCTACAAATAGAGTTTCTAAAGATAAAGATTGATTGCTGCAGTACACAGAATGGCCACAAGGGTAAAAAAAAAGGAGACTGGCTTTGTATTATAGTTATGAAGTTCAGAACCCACTGAAAGGAGAGAGGAAAGGTTTTTCATGGCATCTAAAGATAATGGAATTGTCTTCTGAAGCACAAAAAATCACAGTTTTTGTAGTCTTATGGACAGGCTATTAAAATGCAGAGTGTAAATCAACAATATGGTCTAAGCACAGGCTGCTTGCAATAACCGCATGTGAAGAAGCATGAACCTACATATGCTCACTCTGTCGTTATTGTTTGTGTGTTTTCCATGACTAGTTTCCACATTTTAATCTTTTGATCTTGGAGTTTTGATTTCACAGATGCTGTGTTCTGTGTAGCCCTAGGCTACATATGACTTCCATTATTTATCATCCACTGTCAAAAGCCCCTGAGAGAAGGAGAGGCAGAGAGAGAAAGAGAGAGGACAAAGAAAAGCTCCACATCGCTCCTCATTTCTGTGAGCCTTTGATCCACCTCCAGAACTCAAGTTTTAAAAGAGGGAAGGAATTCTGTTTGCATGTCCCATACTAACTCTGGCTCAGTAGTATTTAATAGTATGAAGAGTATGAAGATTTCATATTTTTCACCACCACAGTTTGCAAACACAATATACATTGTATGTACATCAATATATACATATGCATCAATATACATCATCACACCAGCATTTTAGTGGGAATTTGTTTAATTTTATATAGTCACAGATTTAAAAAATGTTGAGTTTGCATTTGAAGGTTGTGATATCCCTGTGATTCAGAACAAATACAAACCCAAAAATGTTTTGTGACCGCTGGAACCAGCGTAATCCAGAATTCCAGAATTAGATTTTATGAATGTGTCTTCAAATACAGGCCGTTTCTTTGCATTTCTCAGTGGTTTTCTGAAGCAACAAATCTCTTTTCCAATGTTATTTTAGTATCATTGAGATTTTTAATATAATATTTTGAATTTGTTTTTATTTTGTTAGTTTTTTTATTTTTTAAAATTATCTCTATATAGTTTTTATTAATTTAATTTCATTTGTAGTTTTAATTATTTTAGTACATCAAGTTATACTAAATGAAAATGAGAACTGTTGCCATGGCAACAAGCTAATACATAAAATAAATTTTTAAGTTATAAATTATAAAATAGGGCTGATATAAAATACATTTTTTACTTCATTTTATTTCAGTTAATGTTTATTTTACTTGAGGCAACTTTTTTATTTTATGTTATTTATTTATTTATTTATTGTAGTTTTAGTTTCAGTTAATTATATTAACCCTGGTCTTTCCTACTGCATCTCAAATGATGCTTCTATGTATGGAAATAATATATATATATATATATATATATATATATATTCCCCTAAAACCCCACACATTTTGTCACCCACATAATTTGTCAAAATTCTCATAAAATTTTAAATATTTGTTTGACTGGAAATGACACACTATAAAAATAATCAAGTTTTCTTTCCACATCACATCTTATATTTCATCTAAATCTTTTTGCTGTAACAGTTGGTAACCAAGTAGCTGTCAATACACACTAAAAGAAAAAAGTTTTTAGCAGTAGAACTTTTTGTTGTGGAAATTGTAAACTGAGCTAAAATTTCTCAAAATAAATACTGCAATTGTTTATGTTTATATTATCATACTTGTAATGTCACAATCAATATTTTATGACGGATGTTCATATTTTAAGATCTACACATTAAAGGCATTACATAAGCAGCAAAAATAAAAGCATGGTAAAATGTTTCCAAGACAGTTTAATTTGACCTTAATATAAGAAATAAAAGAAAAACTTTTTTAAATTATTACTATTATTACAAATATGTTATCTAACATTCAAGCAGTTTGTTATGAGGCTGATTTTAGCATTCTTACAACTTATCATTTCTCTTTTCCCCTTTATTTTACAACCCGCCTCTGACTGTATATATTTATCTTTATTTTCAAGGGAAATAAAGTGACATATCAAAACATAACCCTTATTTGCGAGTGTTGTGGAGGGCGAAAAGAGAGATGAACATGAAGGCTTAAAAATGAGCGGGAGCTGTAATGAGGTAAATGGCCACTTGTGCAGCTCCCCGTGGAGATGACCCAGTTAAGAGTTTGATCATCCAGGTGTTAGCTATGCTGCCAAGCCAGCTGGGAGGAGAGGAATACTTCATCACTGTCATGCCTCTGCACAGAGAATACATTTACCGCCCAATAACCACTATTACCACTATTACCGACAGTCACTGTTAAAGGCCGCACATTGCTCTCACAGACAGGTCTGCACAATGACTGCGAAATGATTTCTGTGATATATTATATACATGAAATAGAAAAATTACCTCATAATGCATCTGGGTGGAAATGACTGCATAACTATACTGAAATAGCTGCACTATTACGTTAATGTGAACTACTCAAAGTATGGGAATGAAAAGTTATTTGAATACAAGAAAAAAAAAATCAATTTATATTTTCCAGGAATGTAGATGTTGTCCCAGGTTTCAACAGATAAAGCAGACAAACTGTTTAGGATACAGAGCATAGTTGTTGATATACAGTTGCTTTTCTCTCCCTCTCTTTTTTAATAGACATTTTCTTAATGTTCTTTAGAATGCAAGACGTCACATGATTTTGGTGAAATTATTTCTGTCGTTACTGAATTTCATTTCAAGCCATTAAAAGTCAGAAGAGACATTTCAAACTTATCACAAGTTGTTCTTGCCAGGAGAAGATTGTATCTTAGCAGAGTTAATGTAAGATCTGACGGTGTGCCGAAAGGCCTAGTAAATAACTTTGCACTTAACCGTCCTTTACTGAGGTCCAGCCAACAGCAAACCATCTGCATCCATTGCCAAAAATAGTGCCTGTGAAATTAAAACATTTACGTAGATCTCAATGTTCCCTAAAAACAAAGAATCTAAATTTAGCACATGCAGAGACAAGCTCTTTAGATGTCGCTGGATTAAAATGTTCATAGAGATTCATAAAGGGATACTGCAGATATGAATGACAAAGTCTGATAAATACAACAAAAATGTAGCTTCTAGAAATGTTGCTTTGCCTGGTGCCTTACTTAGGCTCCATATCCCCTGAAATAAAGGGAGCAGGCGTATCTCTGGTTAAGGTTGTGTAACAATACTGCCACTGAAATAGCCAGTGGCTGTAAAGCACAGCTGATGCCCTGCCAGACTGAGAAATGCCTTTGGCAGGAAGAGTGAAATAAAGCCTTTCATTTTAGAACTCTATTATCCAGACTGCCCGATCAATCTCTCCTGGGCCGGGGAATATAGACAGGAGTGTCAATCCATTCAGAAGTGGCATAAGCAAACAAAAGATATATTCAATCCATTTTGAAATCCTTTTTCCAGTTACTAAACACGGATTGATTAATGTGTGAGGGAAGCACTTGCATTTAAAAAGGGTTTCTGAGAAGAAAGGATCCAGCTAACATGGTCATAACATTGTAGTTCTGTTCATAATCTCACTATAGCCTATTTTTTTTTTATCCATTTACAAGTATTAATGGACTTGGACAGATTTTCAACACTCTAGCTTTCTGAATTCTACTCTAAAACCGATTGAAACGTGGCTTTTCACACCTGAAATAGTTAACCCTAGGTTATTCTAAACTCTAGGTGAATAGAACTGTCAATTTTTTACCTGAATGGACTTTTCAGTGGACTATAAAGGTAACAACAAAACAGCCTCTTCTTCACTCCAGTTCACATGTTTTCCATCACCGTTTGACATTTTTCCACTCAAACGCTGAAATGATTGTGCAACATATTTTTTTCAAAACCACTTCAGCACAAATCTGCCCTGCAGCCAATTTTGTTGGTTAAGTGGTTTGTGTAGGTACTCATCACTGTGATCTACATGATCAATGAAAGCTTAATGGTGTGTGCACACCAAAAGCGAATTTATTTGCGTGAGTAGCCTACATTACATACACAGTCAATGCAAATATGCGAATAGACGCGAATGACGCAAATTGGACGACGCGATTGTTTGAGATATTCGCCTCAATCGCCTCTTCCGCGCAAGTTGAAACAGTTCAACTCGAGCAGAAAATTCGCATGACGCGTTGTCGCACAAGTCAACACGCCAGGTTGTATCGGAAAATATAGGCGAACATTATTATATTTTTATTCGCGCGAGTGACGCGAAAAACATCCCGCGAGCGATGTGAATAGTCGCTTCGCTTTTGGTGTGCACACACAATTTGGCTGAAGTTATTGCTGAACTGGTTTGGGGGAAAAAAATCACACAACGACTGTTTATACAAAGCTTTTAGTTGCACGTGAATATAAACCAAGTGACTGGCTGTCGTCGCTAAGCATCTAGTCGTAACATTTTAACACACTGCATCATTTCACATTGCACAAGTTTGGCAACGCAATGCAGGGTTAACAATGCAAAAGCAATGCTAGACCTGCTCTGGAACAGTTCATAACCCCAAGTAAAAAGCAGCTGCTAACCCTGCTTCTAAATTACAAGTGTCGACATTACCTTTACCCATGGTTAAAAGCAGGGTTTAGAACTATGTTTCTCAGGGGGACATAAAAGTTTTGTGAGCAAACGTGAAAGCATTGAAATATTTTTTCTCCTGTCTCAACATGTTTCCATTCATAAGGCTGCAAGCTCACCAACACTAATAACAAAAGGTCAAAACCTGGATCATACCAATATAAAAATGTGCTTTACTGAACCATTTTCAGAGCATAGTCTCTTGCGATATCTGGCACTCATTCAAGAAATAAGACAAAAATAATGGGAAGAGCAGCTTTCATTACTGACCTTGAACTGAGACAGAATACCTTATCTGACTTCCTCTGTGTCTGCCATTCCAGGGTTCATTAATGTGCACCATAATTGCTATCTCAAAGATATGCAGCATCTCTCTGTCTAGGTGCCCCTGGGTTAAATTACACATCACATTACAAAATGTCTTCTACCTGATCTTCAGGATGATTTTGCACCTGTGCTGCGTTAGTAGTATATTTATAAATATTACCTAGTGGTGTTATGGAATAGTAGATTCTGATTAGTCAGTCATGGCGTCCAGAGGTTAGATATTTCCTAATGTTCGCCGTTGTCTGTATGCATACAGATGAACATAGCCTTTGAAAATTACAGACATAGGCCTATTGTTGTGGTGCTCCTCTTGTTTGTTCATTTTAAATTATTTTTTTCTTTCTTAGTGGAAACTTTAACATAATAAATGGTTGTAGATAGCTCAATTATGCCGTTAATTTCAAATATGCAACAAATCCAGTAGGAACTAATAGGTGCCAGCCACAGTATCCGTGACCAAATACGCACTACAAAAAAAAAAAAAAAAAGACAGAGTATTCTCTCACAGAGATTAATTTGGCTGTGCATACTTGACAAACTGCCCAGACTAGATTAAGTTGTGACATATAAGGTTACTAATGTTGATCCAATGAGGGGTCATGAAGACTAGAGAGAATTATAAAGCTGACAAATTACGAATTAAGCTTCCATCATCAAGTCTCATTAAACGCTAATTGTAAACTAATTGTATTTGTAAAGTTAATGTACTCATAGTGAGTCAGTTTATGGAAACTATTATATTTTCTATTGGTACCACAAACAAAATCCATCAGAATTAATAGGCATATCCATAATACAGTGAAACAGATGGCAACATTAAGTCCCATAAATCCATAAAAACATAAGCCACTGTGAAAAGAATGTATTTCAAAATAATAATAAAAAAACTATTCCTCTGATATCTCATATTCAGATGCATAGACTCTGAGCCTTTAGTACTGAGTTATGAGAACTAATGTATGTATTAAAGGACAAGACAAGAATGCCAATCAAAATGAGTCAGCCATAGAAGATCATACTGTAAAATGCTGAAAATAAATAGTCTCCTTGCTTAAGCTGGGTTCACTGCTGCCTTTGAAGCAAAATCGTTCATCTCGTGCTGAAGAGAGGGAAAGGAGCCAAGAGCCACAGGCAACTAACTCCTTTCTCAAAACTCTAATCATACCTTGGACGTTCCTTTAAAAAAGAAAAGAAATAATTAGGAGGATTTAATGATACAGGGTTTTGTCCTCCTTGACATCGTAAACTGAAGAGAAAAGCAAAACAATCGCTGTGGCATAACCTACATATAAATGATTAAAAGTAAGCATTGTATGTTCAGATTGTTATATTTGACTGCAGATTATTTGACTTTACATTTTCTAATTTCATTCTCTTACCCCAGGCTACATCATTCAGTCAGCTTGATCATAAACACCGCATAGGCCTAATATTATATAACAGAACTACTGAATAATTTAGTGAGATTACAGAATCAAACAACATGGATAGCTTGCAATATTGGCTGCATGCAATGTTACTGCATGTCTAGAATGGTTAGTTTTGCATAACTAACTTCTTTCATGGCAAGCCCTTGGCTCTATGTTGCAAGGGATGCCTTATTTCCATAGCAACACTATCTCGGAGCAGACTTATGTAGAAGGTTGGCATGAAAAGAAAAGAGGGTGGTTGTGCCTTTCTAGGCTACTCTGAAAAAACAGCATTGTTAGATCAACAGAACAGACAGAATTTTAATACACTGATATACTGAGCAACACAGATTTAATCATTTAACATTTAAAAGAGCACTGAAATAGAACCTGACACTCTACATAAGCATTTGTGACCACAACTCATTATACCGAATGCCTAAAACATATGGGAGTGCAACAATATCGTCATCTCATCTACTAGCTCAGATTCAGTCATGCATGGTTGCTTATTTTTCGACTCTCCTCTTTTTTGTCTTGCCTTTTTATATCCCATAGTTTCATTTCTCTCTTTTGCTCTGTTTTGGCAGCCACACCCTCATAGCTCAAGTGTTATGACAGCTTTGATCAAATCTTCTGTCTAGACAATGTGATGAGTGGGTGGTCAGATTTTCCTGCTGCTATACACAGCATGTAACTCATCTGTCTTACTTTATAAAGTGTGCAAATGGTTTACTAATCATATCATAAGGGCAGTCTAACATAACATAAGGGCAGTCCTGTAACTCAGTTGGCAAAGCATGGCTGGGGTCATGGGTTTGATTTCCAGGGAATGCATATACTGGAACATTACGGCTATCAGTGGACCAAAACGTAAGATAAAAACATACAGGAACGCTACAGAACATGGCATTGGATCTTGTTTGTGAAAAGAAACACACCGTGGAAAAATAATAAATAAAATGGCTTCAGGGTGAGCAAAGTCCCAAAACAAAAAAAACAGGACCATTACCCTGTAAGAAAATCTGCTAATAAGTATACTCAAATGCACTGTTCACACAGAATGCATTTTTGCTTATAAAAATGTGAGATGTAGAGCAGATAAATGGAAAACCATGTCTTGGAAGAGTTTATAAATGCTGAACAACATTTTGTTTGACACACTGTCTTGCACAAGATGCAATGGTCAAGGACCAGTGTTGTCAATTGTTGTCAGTGTGTCCAATTGTTTCCTGTCTCGCTTTAACTGTGCTATCTGTAGAAAGGCCAAAAAATAATCATAGTATGCTATTTAAACATAATAATCAGCAGTAATACAAAGAGTGCAGCTGTGACTAGCTGGGTGTGTGGATCTGCTTGGATGTCCAGCTTGAGAGGAGGGAAAGGAAAATTATTTTGGTATTTTGTAGCAGATGTTTTGTTTGGGCTAGACTCTTTTGATCTAAATGAAAATCACCAGGGAAGAGTGTTAACTGCTTGTATCAAAATCAAAGAGAATGAACACACACTCTCACACACACAAGTGTATTCCCACACATCTCATTGTAGTGTGAGCAGTCTGTTCCTCTGCTGACCCATGCCCTAGGAGTGCCACCACTTTGATCTTCCTCAGTACTGGCATTGTTCACGACTGGCTGGCACCTCTAATGGAAATAGGCCATCCGTGCCAGCTGTGGGTGTCTTAAAAGTGGGCTCTGTTAAAGGATAGAGGAAAAGAATGAAAATCAGAAAATGATCACAGGTTCTGTACATCTGGAGAAGAAAATGATCTCAAGAAGTTAAGAAAAGCTGTTAGCCTTTTCTGGAAGCAAGTTCAGCAGTTGGGCAACAAACAAAGAATAAAAAGCCCATCTGAGCCCATTGCATGCTGTGGCTATAGCCAGAGATGCGGATGTTCTTTTATCCCATTGCATGCTCTTTAACTCTATTCTCTAATTTATATTTGCCTTCCACTTTCACAAGGGTTTTGTCTGCACTTGTTATGGTGGCTACTGTGCTTTTGAGGTAATTTCATATTGCAGTCAGAAAAGAACAGCATTAGCATGTGGCCACACAATTAGTACTCATTTTTTCCTCCTAATACAGACCAAAATAAAAAAAAAGTGTTACATCAAACCACAGTGTTTTTCCCTGGAGTAATGCCATCAGAATAATTTTTAACGCAAAGTGAAACATTAACATATTCCATCAAAAAGTGATAATGAGTATGATTATTTTTTTAATTGCTTTCAGGGTTGCTGCAGGATTTTTAAGCTCAAATTTAAGACGTTTTAAGACCTTTTTTAAGACCTGCACAAATAAAATTAATACCATATGAGCGGGGTAGGAAAATGTCTATGGTAAACTATTAAACTGTAAAATGACTGTAAAAAGCATGATTTACAGTTCAGATACAAGTTTTCAGGAAAACAAAAAGTTTTATAAAATGATACACTTCACATTTCAGCCTTTAAATCATTAAGAAAATGGATGAGTCAAAAATATTAATTATTACATTAATTTAAACAATTATTATCAATAAATTATTATATTAATTAAATAACATACAAACACATTTTACTGTTTAGATTTTTATAATGAATTATCTTCTTATTGACCCACCAGTTCACATTTACAACTCTGCGTGTTTGCAGGGTAAAAACATGGGTCGATTTTCACATTGGTCAGAACAAAAAACCTAATGTTCCTGCTAATACCGGAGGCTGCAGTTCTAGGACCCTATTTTTTTGGGACAGCGCCATCTACAGAGGAGACCTACAGAGGAGACCTGATTCAAACATCAAACAAACACATGCAAAGACTAGATCCATGGAAACTATTCATTTTTTATCTTTCCATCTTATTTTTAATGTAAGAGCTAGCGTGAACTGTTTAAGGGGAAGTCAGCAATCTCCATTTAGCCTTTTTAGCTGTGCAAAACAGTTAATTGTGATGCTGGATGTTGTAAATTAGTATTTGTATTTAAATTATTTTACATTTATTAAAGTACTAATAATCACACCAATTTGTACCGCAATTGTTTTACCATTTACTGCACTTTAAGTGTGTCACACATCAGACGTGAAGCGCTGTGGCTAATGAACTGAAGTCGCACGAACCTGATCTTTCTTTCCAAGAAAACTGAATTTAAAACCTGAATATATCGAATATATTGAAATAAATTAGGTTAAATATTTCAAGAGGGTTACCAACGGGTATGTTTAGGGTTAGGAGTTGGTTAGGACAATAATTAAGTGTATACAATTAAGCTGTACATAATTCACTTAAAAATATTAATATACAGAATCAGATAGCAAGTGCTATAAAATAGTATGAGCCACTAATATTTGGTCATTTAGCAGATGCTTTTATCCAAAGTGACTTACAAATGAGGACAGTGGAAGCAATCAAAATCAACAAAAGAGCAACAATATGCAAGTGCTATAACAAGTCTCAGTTAGCTTAATGCAGTACACGTAGCAAGGTTTTTTTTTTTTTTTTTAAGAATAGAATTAGAACAGAGAGTGCTAGAGATAGAGGGTCAAATAAAGATGGAAGAGATGTGTTTTTAGCCGATTCTTGAAGATATTCAGGACTCCAGCTGCAAGTTGAGTTGGAACGGAGTCATTCCACTAGGAGGGAACAGTTAATGTAAAAGTCTGTGAAAGTGATTTTGTGCCTCTTTGGGATGAACAAAGCGACGTTCACTTGCAGACCGTAAGCTTCTAGAGGCACATAAATCTGAAGTAATTAATTTAGGTAAAGGGGTGCAGAGCCAGTGGTCATAGCTATTGGTAGCCAGTGCAAATTGATAAACAGAGGTGTAATGTTCTTCATTCTCATTTCTGAATTTTACATTTACATTTACATTTAATAATTTAGCAGACGCTTTTATCCAAAGCGACGTACAATATGAGAACAATAGAAGCAATCAGACCATCGAGAGTACAGCAGTATACAAGTGTCATGACAAGTCTCAGTTAGTCCAGCACAGTACACGTAGCTAGGGTTTTTTTTTTTCTTTCTTTTTTTTTTTTTAAATAGATAGAATAGGTAAGTGTTAGTATTAGTTAGTCAGGTGTTTTTCTGAATTTTCATTCAGAAAATTGAGTGTTTAATCTTATCATTATACATTACTGACACTCTATCCTCCAATTTGATACTGTGCTTTGACACAATCTGTATTGTTAAAAGCACTGTATAAATAAAGGTGACTTGACTTGACTTGACTTCTTTCTTACATTATTTTTGGCTCATTAAAAATTAATCTTGCTGCGAGTTCTGGATTAATTGTAAAGGTTTGATAGAACTGAATGGAAAACCTGACATAATACATACATACAAAAAATAAATAAATAACATAAAATAATAATAAATTTTTTTTAAAAAACTATAGGGTCCTAGAAATCCGGTTCTGAAACTACAGCCTCCGGTATTGCATGAATACCCTACTCACAACAACAGCCTTATTGAACGTGCACATTCATTCTCTGCCAGCAGGAGGCGCTTTCGAACTGTTTCCGTGGTAACAGCAGAACACAAAGCAGCGCAGCACTGGACTTTGAAACGTGCCGCGCTCATATTTATTTATAGCTTTTTGAAGTTTAATCGTGAAATTAAGCTGCATCGTGATTCTGGTCTGTACCCAAATTTAAGACCTCTTGAAATCATAATTAAGACTTTCTTGTACAATTTAAGACTTTTTATGACCTTAAATTTGATAAAATAAATTTAAGACTTTTTAAGACTTTTTAAGTACCCGCGGGAACCCTGGCTTTAAGTGACACATTTGTCTCACACTGACAGCCTGAAACAGTCTGGTCTCACACAATCCCTGGCATATCCCTGCTTTCCATCTTCTCCTTAGGGGAAATCTTAGGTCAGGTGGGGGGTGGTGTCAGAGCACAATTAAGGTGCCTGATTATTCTAGGATAAAAAGAAACCATCCATTTTGGGCCATTTGCTTGTCAGGGGAATTCAGGGGAAATTTGACATCTTTGCAATCTAAAACTCTTTTGACTGAAGACGGAAATGTTTGGTTTCCCCTGTGGTTCCTAAATGGAAAGCCATAAAAGGAAAACACAATCGTCAAGGTCATCTTTCTGATGCTGCTGGTGTTGCACTGCTGCAACATCCATATTTTTCATTTGCATTATGACTCTGTCATATGAAATGATGTAATTTGGAGCATAATGACCAGCAATTGTGTACTGTGCACCTAAGTCCATTTGTCTTATTTATTCTTGAGACTCATGCAATATGACTCTGCATTAAAACAGCACAGTTTGCCTTGCTCCCAGCAGTCAACATAAATCCAGCAGAAATGAGACCATTTCCACAGAATAAATGTCTGCCATTAGGCTGTTCGACTATGCAGCTGACATGAGATATTACCTTTCATGACTTGGGGGACTTTGTTAACTTCCATGACTCCTCGGTGTCTCAAGAAAGGTCAGTGTATGGATTGACCTGCTGTGGAGTACAGCTCATAATCCATTTCCTTTCCTAAAGTCCTGCTAGATCTCAGATACTGCTGGACCAAGTGTTTCAAAACCAACAAAGGTACAATTTATACCCTACTGTTATGGGCTTTCTCGCTGTGTAGTTACGAGCTGTGTCATAATACTGCCAACTTGTAGAGACTTCTTTAAAACAAGGAAATTAGGAAAGAATTTAGGCAGGTGAAGCTGAAGAAGGGCAAAAGAGACCCTATTAGCATCGATTACAAACTCCCTGCTGAAGCGACAGCTTTAATATGTGCCAGAAATGCTGAACATTGACCAAACCTACAGCAGAAACCGTGTTTGAATGTCTGTGACCATTATACTGTAACCCCAGCGTGTGTTGCTGGAAGTTAGGTAATACACATAGATAACTTTTTTAACATTACCACATGGTAATTCAGTGATGCTTTTATATTGAGCTGTTTGATCTTACAAATGGAAGACGAACTTCAGGCCCGTTGAGAGTAGACTAAAGTTTGATTTGCCATAAAGACCGTGGAATCAAATTGTGCTGGGAGAATTATTGTGAGACAGCACAGAGAAAGAGGCATCTGATGTTACAAAAAGTTTTAAAACTATTCCAAATGTCAATCTGTAGAAACCATCAAAGTTTTCACTACAAAGCCTTACAATTTATCATCAAAGAGCTCAGAAATACTCTTAACAGATGCTTTGAAATTCTGAGACACTGTGTTTATATGTAGATACTTTTTGTTCTTGGTGAAATTGGACACAACCCCGATATGCGCTATAAGAAGGCGAGGCTGTCAAATGCTTGGAGGTATACATCAGCTAAAGACTCCGCTAGTGTTCAAGCTAATTCAAAGAGGCATTGTGAGGCTTTGTAACCTCTTACCATGGAGCGGACCAGTGATTTAGGTCAATGGCATCCCAGAGCAGCACCCTGCCTTGGAGAATCTAGACCGTTTGCCTTGGACAGAGGCCATCCGAGTGAAGTCAAGCAAGTTCCACCCTGTTCAGACTCCCACAGAGAAAGAGGGAGAGAGGGATGGGAGAGGGCTTTGGGTGTACATTGACTGAAAACCATGACTGAGATCACAGCATTAACCTGGTTAATAACCTCAGGAATAACCTGGTAAAATAAAGGTTTAATAAGCAAGGGATAATGCATACAACTTCTCAATACTGTAGGGGGTTCATTTGCCATATTGACTGGCTTATTGTACATTATCCTCTAATCCTCTATTACATGGCTACTCAAAAAACAAATAAATACCTGGACATGAAATATTGATTTGAGCAGATTTCTTTTCTTTTTTTTAATGATCTTGCCAGAAAAAAAAGTTTCTCTTTTTTAAAACTTTTGAACAAAATTTTTTTTTTTTTTTTTTGAGTATCACATTTTACACAGGCTTTTATGGCTCATATACAAACAGTCTCAGCTCTGACATAGACAATATTAGGAAATATCAGATCACTGAATGGCTCAATTGACTAATCAGAATAAAGTATGCAGGAATCAAACAAACAAACAAACAAACAAACATTCAGACAGACAGTATACTAACATATGTTTGAAATGTTTGCCCATTTTGAACATTATATATTAAATAAAGAGGAGAGGGTATTTTACTTTTGTGTTACTTGTTTTCTTAAATGCCCTTGAATGCATGTAATTTATTTAATTGTTTATACAACGCCAGAATTGTAATTTAAATAATTTACATAATTGTTTATGCAACCCCAAAATTGACAAAAGAGTCTTCGGTATCACTTTAGAATACTGCTCCATCATTAATGAATAACTACACAGGAACAAATGAGTAACTCAACATCAGCACTCTAGTAACTACTAGTAACTAACAAGAAACTCAAATGTGGTAGTTAACTATTAGCTAACAGGTAAGTACTATTTTTTCATATCTCCCAGAGAACTATTAAGAACTACTGTTTACATGTTCATAATTAATATGAATAATGCATAATGTATAATAAATTCTAAAGTGAAGTTCATGGTAACCCACTAATAATGACTCAAGTATTACCAAATCCTTCAGAATGAAATACTAATTAATTGGATCAGTATTCTAAATTGAATAGCATGGCAACTCTCTAGAAATGACTGAAATCATTGTAAGCTTTTAAGGGTTTTGTAAAGTATTAGATATTAATTACTCAGGTGTTATTACATCCTTCTAAAGGAATTACTAATTATTTGGATCAGTATTCAGAAGTGATGATCATGACAACTCCCTATATGTAGTATACTATGACAGAAATCATTGTAAACGTTTGAGGTTTTTGTAAGGTACATTCTGACGGATTTGGTAAGGCTTAAGTCATTACTAGTGGGTTACCATGATCTTCACTTTAGAAAACTGATCCAAATAATTGGTCATTCCTTTATGAGAATGTAGTAACACTAGAGTCAATATTATCCAAAAACTTACAAAAATCTCAAAAGCTTACAGACACTTCAGTCAACATTAAGGTGTTTATCATGCTTTCACTTTAGAATACTGAACCAAACAACCAGTAATCCCTTATGAAGGTTTTGGTAATACTTGAGTCATTACTAATGGGTTACCATGATTTTCACTTACTTCAATTAATTATACAATTTGCATTATTCACATTAATTATGAACCAGTACACAGTAGTTCTTAGTAGTTCTCTGGGAGATACGGAAAAAAAAATAGTAGTTACTGATTAGCAAACCACTATAAACTGGGCACTATTACTTATAGTAGTTTATTAATCAGAGTTTCTTGTTAGTTAGTGGTAGTTACCAGAATGTAATGCATTAGTCATTTGTTCCTGTGTAGTTGTTAATTAATGACAGAACAGTCTTTTTTCAGAAGACATGTACGATTACCAGGACTGAAGTTCTACACATCCACCTCACTGTGTTTGCTCATTAAATATTTTTGTAATAAGATACTACTTAATGATGATTTTAATTATCACAGAATACAGTAGCTACCCTTAGCTATATATAACAAAAAATCAGCACAGAAAATGTGTCAGCAGATTCTGTCAGAACCTGACTATTACACACATGAAGAGCTGATTGATTCTGCCATAGCATATGCCTTGTACCCCAAACTAATTTCAATAATTCAGCTAACCTTTTTTAAATGAAAGGATGAAATATTTTTGATAGTGTTATTTAACACTAGAGGATTTAAAGGATTTACTAAGAACCTTCCTTCCTTTTCGGCAGTTTACAAAGAGCAAGGGGAGTTATAAAAGCAGACCAGTACCCTATGTATGCCATGCGCTGCGTCTTCCCCATGCCAAGACAAACAGACATTTACCTCACATTAGTCTCCAGCTGGGGCAATGGGTGCTGAATGCACAAGGTGTATTCATAGGGAAGTCTCCTAATGAAGAGGGACGTCCAGTTAAATCTTTCCAGGAGCTGGCTTGGAGAAGGGCGGAAACTACTCCTTTTCAAAATGAGATCCTTCCACTGTGTTAGGCATCAGTGGTTTCCTAAATTTGTAAACCTTCAACCATTAAAGAGTAAACTGACCCCAGCTGTTGTTTTTTCTTCTTCTCTCTTCCCCTTTTTTCTCGCTTCTCTGAACAACCACATCACTGATGTGGATTAGAGGGCCTGGAAAGTGGTGTTTAGATGTGAATGGCACATTTTGTGGACTGCTGACTTGTAATATGGAAGTCTTTACATGTGGTTTGTGACCCTCTTTTCAGTAAGGTCAAAAAGGAATGAGGGGAAAATGGAGGAAGCCTGCACCATTCTCCAGCGCCATTAGGTCTGTATGACTAACAAAGAGATGTTCTGTTTGTAATGCCGGGTACCGGGTAGTTTAAAACACGAAAGCAAGGCGGCTTGGGTCAAACTGCAGAATCTTGAGATCCAAGGTCACTTGCTGTCTAGCACCGTTTCTCTCTCAGGTATTCTCTGATTAGTTTTCAGAGGAAGGAGAGCTGAAGGGCTGCTGGGACTATGTTCTCATCATTTGGGCTGCTTCTAAAATGACCTCCGTGGATTTGGGTGGTCTGATGAAAACATTGTTCTTGTACAAGTATGAGTAATTGCAAAACTGACTCACTTGACAGCGATGTCCAAAAGTGTGTAGTCGAACTCAATAACGAAGGTTTTTTTTCTTAAAGTGAACATTTTCCAGGAACATACCCCTTCAGCTCCACCTTCTCATGATTTCTTTAGCTATACTGTGCTGTATGTTTCTCAGATGTTATAAAGACCTGATTCACAGCACAGTCCAAGGTCAATAAAAGCCCTCAATAAAATGTCTTGTGTAGGGTTCTTTGTATGCAGCTGGAATAGTTCAAAATATGATTATCGTCATAATGCATGTCAACAATAAGTGTTCACCCTCAAGTATCTCTATCTATCTATCTATCTATCTATCTATCTATCTATCTATCTATCTATCTATCATTTTACAAGAAAAAAAACAATTTCAGTTTTTGTACTTTTAAATGAGAAAAACTACTTCTAAATTTCATGTTTAAATGTTACTTGCCATTTCTTTGCAACTGTTTTTTTGATTCAGTAAAATGATGATGATGATGATGATAATAATAATAATAATAATAATAATAATAATAATTAGAGCAATATGTGTGAAAATTGTTTTTTCATTCAATTATTTTCAGTATATTGATATATTTATTTAGTTATTTATTATAATAATAATAATAATATACAGCATTTGTTGGCATTGAAAGCCATGGATTTTACTAATAAACAATTTTTGACTGGCCGCTAATGATTATATACTTTATTAGGTAGAGACAGATTTGACCTACTTCCCTTTTCCAATTAAGAGCCGTTTTGTACCTCTTGTTTTCACATCACAGTTAGAACCACATGTAAATACAAAATCCTTACCAGTCATGTCAGTGGGACAGGCGACGGAGGCAATCCCAGCTAAATGATGGCCTGGAGTGAAAATAACATTGAGGAAGTTGTGGTTGAGTGGAGGTTCCTCTTTGGAAAGAATGATAAATATGATTAGATCTCATTCATCTCAGTCTAACACATTCACATAGGGTCTCTTTTCATATATATGTGTGTTTTTGTGATATTATTTGAAGGCTATTTATTCAGAGCGTTAGTTGAAAGGCATAACATTTGTTTATGTGTATATTTTAGACCATGAATACTTACGGAAAATATAGACTGGGCATAGATCAAACAGGATATATATATCAAGGTAAAGAATGAATAGGAAAGTATATTTAGCTGTAGGGTTTGGCTGAGTCTCAATAACTGTCAGATTGCTGACTTCACATTTAAATCAAGCCTCAAGACAAAACTCTTTGAGATTTCTCCTAATTTTAAAATTTCATGATCTATAAAATACATTTTGAGGGTTTGTGTCCTCACTACACAATATTCTAAGTCCTTCACTTTATTTATGAAAGTTACTTTTATTAAATAGCAGAAGAGTAAGCAGAGTATGTACTTTCTGGTTAGCACTATTCATATTGTGTGTAAGTGTGAAACAGCATCTGTCAGTGTCAGAGGGTTGTAAGCGTCCAGTAGGCTCAGCTCAACAGGGACTTCCTCTAGACTGATTACCCATGAATCTTGGGGATTGAGTGAGGCTGACCTCTCTGAGCCTGAGGGCCATATGGAGAAGAGAATGTGTGAATGTGTGAGATCAGGCACCAGGCACCTTCACGTCCGCTTTTTTCAATGCATTACCTTGCCAGACATAAGAGGGCCATTAAGTTGTTTTTACTGATAAGCAGAGCATTATGATATTTTTAAAGATCAACAAGAATTTTTGGCAAAAACAATTGTGCATATTAAGAATAATTTGTACATGAGTAATTCAGAATCATTAAATTTGAAAAATTACTGCTTATACTTTGACTTGGAATAAATAGAGTAAATTCCAGTACCATCACTTTTAGGTATGCCTTGTAATAAAACAGTTTTTATTAATAATAATAAATTAAATAATAATATTAATTAAATAATAATATTAATATTAATAATAATTAATAATAATATTAAATAATAATAACATTCAGGGTTGAATGTTACAGGCACTTCATACCACATTATTCACAGTCAATATTTTTGTATTTTGGGGGTGGGGGGGGGGGGGGGCGCTATCTGCACAAAACTGTACAAACAGAGCTGAAATATTGAATTCGATTGGCCAATATAAGTGTAACCATAAAGAAGGACTGATATAGATTCTTACTTGGGTTTTTGAACAATGCAATTGAAAAGATGTCACATGCAATCAGCAATCAGCATGTCACTATAGATTTTTTTTTTTTTTTTTTTTTTTTTAATATATGGAGTAGTATTAAGCCAATGGCACAAATAGGGCACAAGTGGCAGTGTTTCCTGAGAATGACCCCCTAGATTGAAGGACATGTGTTGAACTAGTCTTGGCTGTTGATATTCCCTGTGGGTCCTGCTCAGCCCTTTATAGACTATACAGGTCAGTGTTTATTATGAGAATGTGCACAAAGCAATGCTGAAACTCTGTGCAGACTCTGCACAGTCACATATGAAGAAAGCAAACATGCACTGAAGACCCATAAATGATGTTTTTTTTGGCATTAAGATGCATTACACCTTTTAGATGAATTTAATCTTAATGTATCATATGCATATTAATATAAGTCACAGTAGTGGCAACAGTAATTAAGGCTTTCATATCACCACTGTGACTATGTTGTAGTCACAGTACATAACTCTCCTGGAAAACACTGAACAGTTCTGTAAGTTAAACAAGCAATTGTAAACTATCAAATTCGGGTTTTTCCAGTTTTATTGACCATTATATGCATTTGTCTAGATTCTGAAGTAAACCTCTTTTTTGTTTTTCAGCAGACTTAAGACCTTCTCATTAACAGTCCAGATCCGTAAAACCCAGGCTATAATCACCCCAAGCTCACTTGAGTGATCTACAGCTTTTAACAAAGCAATTGCTGTGTATGTGGGATCTCTATTATGGTGCTTGAAAGGCATTGATATTCCTCAAACATCCTGATTAGGGCTTTGTTCAAAACCCTTAAGCATTAAACATTGAGTGTGTGCAATTACTGTAATCCAGCCCAAAGAGTTTTAAAATACATTTAAAGTTCCATTTAGTTTCCATGTAGATCATTTCAGCTTATGACAATTTAAAACAACTGTTTTCTATTGGAACATATTTTAATATGCAATGTGATAGCAAAGCTAAATTTTCAGCAGCCATTACTCCAGTCTTCAGTGTCAAATGATCCTTCAGAAATGCTGATTTGCCGCTTAAGAAACATTTTTTTATTATTATCAATTCAGAAGAACAACATTTATTTGAAATAGAAATCTTTTATGTCTTCACTGTCAACTTTAATCAATTTAATGCTTCCTTGCTGAATAAAAGTATGAATTTCTTACTGACCCCAAATATTTGAACGATACTGTATTTGTATACTAAATAACGATTGATCTATTTTTTTTTCTAGCATCTGTTTAACCATGTAACCACAATTAAACTGAAAAGACAGTACCCCATAAACAGCCAAAAGGAAACAAGATGTGCTGTGTCATTATAATGGCAAAGTGGCTCTGAAGATATATTTAAATGGCTACCAAACCTAAGATTATAGAATATTTTAACAGGTATTTCTAAAAAACAACAACAAAAAAAACTCATTTCTATTTAAGAAATACTTACTACAAATCTAGTTAAATGATAATATTACAGGACTGGAACTACATTTACAAATTTGAATTTGTTGCATCACATCAGCTCCTGGAGATTTAACCAATCCCTTACCCACCACCTGAGGAAAATGTGATTTTCAAGCATGTGCAACGCACATAGAGTGTGACCTTGATCGCTCTCCCATCTTGTCTACGGCAACACTTTAGAATGTCAAGGCTCACTTATATTAGCTTAGTTAGATTATGAAAACAGCATCAGCCTTATTAACCTTTCAGGACCCTGAATGCATATATGTGCCTATGAAGTACATGCATTATTCAAAGTCTAGAAGCAAATACACTAGTCTACACCTTGCCCTCTATCTGTTCTAATTGGACATGACAGATTAAGGTTTTCCAAGATAAATGGCCTTTTCCCTGCCCCTTTGGAATAAGCTTATCATCAACCCTAACACACACACACACACACACACACACAAAATGTGAGACAATATGACTGTAATGTTTTGTGTGGTAAAAGTACTGGATGTTCTATAAAGAGATTACAGTCCCTGCCTTTTAGAGTTATGCATATTCAGGGCTAAAGGGAATTAAACCACATTTAGCAGATATAGCATAGACTTGTGGAACAAATGTTTTTCAGTGGACATGCTGTTACTTGTGTGTTTGTATAAATCTGGAATTGAGTGAACAGCTTCCCAGATGTGTATACAACAGGCAAGATCAGGCATTATAGGAGAACGGTGCCAATTCTTTCTTTTTATTAGTAAGACAATTGTAATTTATGCAATAGGTAAATAATAAACTAGTCCAGATGTTTAAAAAAAGTTCAAAAGTTTTTCAAAAGATTTTTTCCATTAAAAAGAAATATTTTTACAGAGAAAAGATGCATGGAATTGATCAAAAGTGACAGCAAAGACTAAAAATGTTGTTTCAAATAAAGTTTTTTTTAAAAAAAACTTTATACTCAAAAATATTAAGCAGCACTGTTTTTTCAACATTGATAAATGTTTTTGAGAATCAAATTAGCATATTAGAATGACAAAATCAGAAATCAGAAGATTACAGAGGACAGTCCGGTCTGCTGAAAGGATTATTGGTGCTCCCCTGCCCACTCTCCAAGAACTGTATTCATCCAGAGTGAGAAAAAGCGCTCAGAAAATCACTCTGGATCCCTCACATCCAAGCCAACTCCTTTTTGAACTTTTGCCATCTGGTCGGCACTACAGAGCACCGAATACCAGGACAGTCAGGCACAAGAACAGTTTCTTTCCCCAAGCAACCTACCTCATGAACAGTTAAATGTTCTCCCACTGTGCAATAAAAATATGTGAAATAACCTGATATTTATTTATCACCCTACATCCCTAAATCTTATTTCTTTTTTATTCTATTTTATCCATAGCACACCTGTACATACAATTATTAGTATTTTTTTTTGGTTATATATATATATATATATATATGTGTGTGTGTGTTTTTGTTCACTTTTTATTTTTTATTATCTGCATGTTGCTATTGTCTCTGAGTACTGGAAGCTGTGACAGTAAAACAAATTCCTTGTATGTGCAAAAATACTTGGCAATAAAGCTCTTTCTGATTCTGAAGGATCTGAACAGTAGTTTAACATTTTTGCGTATCCAAATATGACTGCATCACATAATGACACAAGCAGTGGAAAAGCGAACTGTCCTCATCATTGATTAATGCCACTCAGATGTCAGGTCATTACTTTCCCCAGGAACCACAGCCAGTTCCTGGAAAACCACAGAGCAACTACCCTGTAATTATCTAAATAAGACCAAGCCCAAAGTCCAACGCTAATATACGCACATCTGGTTAAATACATAAATGCTTTGTTCCCAGACAATCTCATAAATTTGGATCCATCATTTTTTTTTTTTTTTTAACTATTTATGGTGACAGTGAAATGCCCTCTTTAGAACGCAAACGGACATGTGCTGATGCATATTAAGGGTCTTCGTGTTATGCTACTTATACTGTACTTGCTGATCATAAAATGACCATATTAACATTAAGTGCATGATTTCTGCACCACTAGCATAACCGAACTGGGCTGCGTTTCCCAAAAGCATCATATGCTTAAGCACATTGTAGACCAATTGAAACCAATGGAGCTACAAGCAACTTAGGCTTACAATGCTTTTGGGAAACACAGCCCTGGTTGTTTTCAAAGTTCTTGAAACACTTTCCTATCTGCCATTGGTCAAACAAACAAAAGCCCTGCCCAAAATCATTTCATACTGTGAATAAGAGTTTTGATGGCATAACAGAGACAGACCAACCTGTGAAGCTTTTCTCTCCAAATTAAGATGGGTTAAAAAAGTATTTTAACAGATAAAAATGCATGCATCCCCTTTAAGATTCTGTTACATAGTAATCTGACAATGATCCGAAAGCTTTAAACTGTTAAGAGATGATGAGGAGCACCCGTCATTCTCTCTGAACCATAAATGAGTCTCATGGAGAGAAACTTCATGCTTTACATTTCTGTGTGCTGTTTAACAACATCAAGGCACTTCTCTCACTTTCACATGACACATCAACAAAATCCAGATTCTCATTCACTCTGTCAGGCTGCACAAAAATGAGCCTTTCTTCCTTTAAAGACGATCTCAAAGGCTGCTTACAGTAGGTGGCTTGTTAAATTGGTTTGCCAAGTGTGAGGAATCTGTGATCAAAGTATGAAAAACAAAGTCACAAAAATATTACATCAAAGAATAATAGCCTGACAAAATGACAGCAAAAAAGGTCATCTAAGGCGGATTAAAAAAGATGCAAATAACACTG
>JAFVLL020043171.1:91118-114825 GCA_021397915.2 Tor tambroides
ATCATCAAAATTAAAACAAAAAAAACTTTTGAAATGTTTTACTTTACATGCAATGAATCTAAAATATATGAAAGTTTCACTTTTTGAAATAACTTGCAAGAAAAAATGAACTTTTTCACGACATTCTAATTTATTGAGATGCACCTGTACACTGAACGAGGGACAGAACACCCTAGAAACACCCTAGCAACTAAATAACAAGGCCCTGGCAATATACAATACCCTAGCATCATGGTGGTGGGCTTTGCAAGGAAAAGTGCCACATACGTTGTTTATAAAATGTAAAAATTTTGTTTGATTTGAAATATAGACTACAGCATGCTTATAAAATGTGAAACTTTGCTATATGTACAGTCGAACCCTACCTTTCAGGACCACACGAGCTCCTTTAGAGTGAGCATAACACATGAGTTCAGCATCATATTCTCCAAAAGCTGCAACTGTTGTTACTTTGGTCCAGTCATAGAACTTCCAAGCCTTTTTCCCAACATCAAATACAAAAACCTGGAAAAGATGCATTAACTACCTGCGTTTAGCAGCATTCTCTCAGTATAAAGATAATAGGTTTTGGTCTTAATTGCAGTGTCTTTATTGCATGATACAATGTGATAGAGAGTATTTTAAATTTAAACATTAAACAAATTTAATGTGGTTGTGCTGATACATTATTAACTTCAAATAAGGCAACTTATCAAATGCTCAACAATACAGCGTGCAACAGTAATTGGTGATGATAAAATTTTGGAAAAGCAAAGTTAAAATATAGTTAAGTGGATAGTTCACATAAATAAAATTCTGCCATCATTTACTCACCCTCAATTTATTCCAAATCTGTATGAATTTATTCTATAGCTTCTGGTCGCCACTGACTTCCATAGTACTTTTTCCATACTATGGAAGTCAATGGGGACCATCAACTGTTCGGTTATTCACACTCTTTGAAATATCTTCTTTTGTGTTCATTGATCAGAAAAAGAAATTCGTACAGGTTTGGAACAACTTGAGTGTGAGTAAATAATGACAGAATTTTCATTTTTGGATGAACTATCCATTGGAATGAATGAATAAAAAATAAACAAATAAATACTAACTAACTTGCTTACAGCCACACTTAAAAGTGTCTGAATGTCACAAAATGAATGCAGTTGCATTAATTACATGACACGTTCAAGCAAAAGGTTTCACAAAAATGGCTAAGTATCAAGTAGCCTAAATGATTAAGTAAATGAGTAAAGATGTAGCATCATTTGTTTGCATATGCCATTTTGATATTTTGGTATCTAATGCAATAAATCTAACAAATTTAAGTGTGGTCTAAGTGTCTGTATTTGACATGATATAGTGCGAAGTTATCAGCTGATCACTGGATGGGTCCAGACTGACGGTCACTGACTCACCTCAAAGCCCGGCTGGGATCGGATGGGCTGACAGAGCTTCTCTTGAGCACATGGGCAAACGTTGGACCACACCTGCGCGGTCAAAGTTAGCACGAAGAGAGATACAGTAATCCACATGTTGACGCTAAAACAGATGATAAATCACTGTAATGAAAAATATAACTCCTGTCTACAAATCAACAAGACAGATTACAACACTAACATGTGACACTACTGAATTTAAAGGGGTAGATGAGAAAAACACATTTCAATGTTGTCGCAAAGTGGGCGGAGTCAAATGAATCGGACTGCTTTCATTGGTTTGATTCGACGACATGATTTCCATGACATGAAACGTTACATGGTAAATAAAGAAACTATTTCGATCCTTTAATGTATAATTCTAGTTTAATGTTTTTGCATATTATTTTTTATTATTCTAAGCGGATGATGTCATTAAATCTTATCAAATTATTTCATAAATCCATATTAATAAAACCGTTTATTACGTGTTTATTCTGTTTGGTTTTAACTACGCACTCTCTCTTGTTTTCGTTTTAATTTTTATTAAAAAAAAAAAAAAAAAAAAAAACTTGCTACATATACTGTATTAAACCAAAGTCGCTTTAAGGGTATTCTATAGACTTTGATTAAACTAACCGGGTCTTGTTACAGCACTTGCATATTATTGCTCTTTTGTTGGTTTTGACTGCTTCTATTGTACTTATTTGTATGTCACTTTGGATAAAATAAGCGTCTGCTAAATGATTAAATGTAAATATATTGTCCCAATTCTTCTCCTTTATTTATTTTTATTTTTTTATGTTATGTTACTGTGTAAGTGAATAGCTGAGGATCATTAAGCGTAACAACCTAACCACATTTCACATGATGCCTTTAACACATAATCCAGCAGCAACAGCAACTGAAGTGTGAACGGTGCTTCATGAGCCACAGTACGCCCTCTGTAGGACAAAAACTCTTCTAGATGTACATGCATCAGTCAGTTATTCTGCAAGTTTCAGTTCATTCAGCACAATGAACTTCCTCATACATGTGAACAGGGAAGTTTACTTTTTTTCTGAGGATTTAATGACTTTAATTATGCCTTCTTGTGACACTTATGACAACATACTGCCTTCCTGAGGTCATCTTGAGGTTTCAGTCAAAAAAATAAAAAATACAAATGTACACTACAGTCAAATGTTTGGACACATGGATATGTGACTGATAATATGTTTGAAAAGATAAAAGTGTGTTCAATGAACGTTTAAAATACAATATGTAAACTCATAATTGCATAACATGCATTGTGTTTTCATGCATTAAAGTCATAGTCACTTTTGTAAAGGGTTCAACTGAAAGAAAAAAAAAAAGTATTGGGTATAATAAATATCATTGTAAAACAGTTGTTCTGGACCTAAGCTTTTGATTGGCCAAAGCTACACTTCTATCAGCCAGGGGTGCGTTTCCCAAAAGTGTTTGCAAGTTCCATCGTTACCAATAAAGTTCAATGAAACTAACGGCCATAGTTAGTCAACGATGCTTTTGGGAAACGCACCCCAGGTCAGTATTCATGATATAAAAATCTGTGATTTCTCATTTCTAACTCTATGGCTACAATAAGATGACAAAACTCAGAAATGATAGTACTGATAATGTTACAGATCAACTAGCAAAGAGATCTAAAATACTGAATACTAAAATATTGAAATAACTTTCACCGCCCCCGTTTTTTAAACAATACGATGAAGCCCACATAAAAGATCTTTCTTGCCAATGAAAACTGGAACATTACACAAAACCAAAAGCTAATTTAAATGAGCACTGTGGCGTTCCTATGACAACATGTAATATCACTAATGGGAGTATAAAACCAGCAGTGGGAACTAATCTGAACAGATATCATTTGAGGTACACATCAGTGCTTCTTACCACTGTGGAAATGAACAGAAGAATATAAAGAATTTAGAATTTTGTAGAATAACAGCTGTTATTAAATCTCACAAATGTTGGTGTTGATGTTCTGATAAAAATTCAAGATTAATGAAAACAATCATTTGTAACACTTTATTTTACAGTGTCCTTATTACACATTAACACTAACCTCTAGCGTTCTCTGTTCTTTTTCTATTTTATCTACTTGTTTTCTGTTTATTTATTACACAAAGAATTATTATACACTTACACATTGTTGGTCTGTTGTTGGTTTGTTTGCTTCCGTTGTCCTCTTTTGTAAGTCGCTTTGGATGAAAGCATCTGCTAAATGACTGCATGCAAGCAAGCAAGTAATCCTAACCCTATACCTAGAGTATACATGTTGTTAATTAATATTACTCAGTACTTATTGTGTAATTACACTGTAACAGGGACACCTTAAAATAAAGTGTAACCAAATCCTTCAGTAAATGCCTTATGAGATATAGTTGCATCTGTTTGCAGAAAAAAAAATAAATAAATTGGGGGACATCACTTTTTGGCATTTTAGCATAATTTGAGAGCTGTTCAAAATTTCAGATAAGAATTCTGGTTTCTGTGGTCAATCTGGTGCAACTTTAATGTGTTTCTTCAAGATGTTTGACTCAACAGCTAACAGATTAAGCCAAAGTGACACACAAGAGACAACTATAGCACTGAACTGATGTAAAGAAGGACAGAGAACTACTTGATTTCATATCGACTCAAGCTACAGTATGACTTTGTTTGAGTCTGAAGCAGACTCAAACAGATGACAACATTTAAAAGTGCTAAACTGCTCAATGTTACAGCATTTATTTTCTGATAAGGAAACAAAAAGTTCTATCTAAAACACTTTCACATTTAAGTTTTAACATGATCTTGATGTGCAAAGTATTTGCGCATGTTGCGCATGAACTATGACCATGCAGTTTATTTATGTAAACAAACTGCATTATACTGCAAACGTACATACCTGTAAAATCTTATATTGTCTTCTGAAGCTGTTAATATAACCCTCACAGTTGTGAATAGCTCACCCAAAAAAAAAAAAAATGCTTGTTAAAGTAATTTCATATGACTTTCATTTGAACATGGAATGCAAAATTGACGTTCTCCATTCACTGACATGAGGATGATTAAATAATGACAGAATTTTCATTTTTTGGGTGAGCTAATCTTTAATCTAAAGCACATTTAAGTACAATAATAGAACATAACAGATGAATTAATTCTGTAACAAATCTGTTGATATTGGTACACTGATATCAGCATTTCCTTCAAAAACCAATACAATCTCCATGTTTTAATGTTAGCAAGTGCTTAACGCTCATTTACATAATTGTTTGTATCTAAATACATTCCTACATCAAATCCTATATCACTTTTGATTTATAGGTCTCAAAATTAGGAAATCTCAATCCTCGTATGTCCAAACTCAGCATTACCAAGCTTAGCAAATAAATAATCTAGTGCATGACCAATCTAATGAACTGTACTATATAAACATGGAACAGATTGCATGGCATATGGTTTAACAAGAATCTTCTGAATCCTTGAAATACTTACATGAAGTAAATAAATGTAGAAAACTACAGTATAACAGTCTCGGAATAGAAGTAATAATTGACCAACAGTAACAGATGGACACTTAGCAGGAGAGCTGCCAAGCACCCCAAAATACAGCTTCAGGAGACCTTTCTAAGATGAAACTGCACATTATGAGCTTCACAACCCTCAGGCTGAAAACCAACCAAATGTAAAGCTGTTTAAATAGTTCAAAACCTCTCGTTTGTGTTTTTGAAGATTGTACTGTGTATTCATGAAATACAAAACATAATATAAAAAAAACATAACCCAGACAAAAATTCTTTATGCATTATGGCATTGGCAGCAAAGAAGGACGGTTGGTTATATCTTGGGTGTGGTCTTTGTTTAGTAGGAAGGTGGCACAGGTTTGCCAGCCTCTGCAGAGCTGCCAGACTGGTCCTGGTGGTCAATGGACTGGTAGGCATCTCTGTTTCGAGTTATTCTTGGAAAACCTGAAATTAAAAGATAAAAAAACATTGAACCTTTGCATACTCAACAGTATTTCAGTTTGCATTGTTACAATGTATTGTGACTATAAAATACATCATAATTACACTTGTTCAGAAATTGCGTTCTAATAGAAAAAAAGACTCAGACTGCACAAATGGAACATCGCAACACGAATTGGTGGCTAATTTGTACGAATACAATCTCATTCCTTCATTTTTGTACGTCCCATTGACGTTTATGGTTATGTTTAGAGGTAGGGTTAATGGTGGACCTTCATGCCTTCATGCTTTTTTCTAAAAATATTACATTTTAGTATGATTCATTTCATATGAATTCATGTTTTTCCATGAGATCGGGTAAAATATTCAGGCATGAGGTATAGTGAATTAAACACACTTATTGCTAAACGATAAACATACAGATTTTTTGATCACACCATATAATTCCTGGACATCTGCAGCATATGCCATTTACTCAGGTAGCGCTGGAGCAATATGCTAGTCTAAACTTCTTTATTCAGCCTGAAGATTCCTTTATGATAGATTAACTGAAGAAATCCCACCGCACATCAACAGAATACCAATGAAGAGACGGTTTCACTGCATTGTGAGCAATTCAGGCACAGAGGTAAATGTTCTCAATTACATTACAGGCCCAGTATCTCAGGCATGAGAAAGTGCTTTATAAAAACAAAACATCATTCAAGAAAAAGGATCAATTTGCTATTGCTTCCATTTATTAAAACACAGCTTGAGAAATCCAATGTCAATAAATAATTTAAAATAACACAATTCCCTTTTATTGCGCAATAAAAACCCAGGCAAATATTGACTGCTAAGACAGTGCAGTAAATTAGCACTTCTGTGACCATTCAGGCGGAAAATACTACATACAGCTAGAAAATAAAGCCTTGTGTAACACGTGGTGTGGTTCTTAATAATGTTCTTGGAAGGTTTCAACACAGAGACCCGCACCCAGACTCACATCCAGCCCAAAACTAGATTTCCCCTTCAACACTTTATAATATCTTACATTAACAAACAATATTATGGTCAACATAAGTTTTAACCTAGTTTCTCAATCAAAGGTGCACTCTGTTTATTTTTTAATCCCATAATTTTTTTACATATTAAGAAATCCTTGCTTTTTCAATAGTTGTTGAACTCAGTAGAGACAACTGAACAAACAATTTTAAGACTATGTAACAGGTTGCTATAAAATAATACTTCAAAAAAAAGTTTCGGAACAATTTAACCACAAATTTGGAAATACTGTATACTAAATATTTTATCCATCTGTTTTCCACGCCACATGTCCTATGTTGAGTTGCGAGGATGCATGGAGCCAAGCGTCCTAGGCCATAGGCAAGGAAATGAAAATCATTTAATGCACAGCTAGCTATGCATTATCCTGCATATACCATGGTCATTTTTTTCAGACAATGAAGTTGTGAGTTTAGTTACTTAAACAGCAATTTTACCTCCTCGTTGCTGAAGAATATAATGTAGCGATCTAGTAACTAAGCAGTTTTAATAATAAAAGTTGTGGGGCAGCATTGACAACACGTTTCTGTGCAGTGTCCTCTTGTATTATTGAAACTATTTTCCTGTTGACACTGTAAAGCTGCTTTGACACAATCAATATTGTATAAAGCGCTAAATAAATTAAAGTGACTTGACTTGACTTCTGTGCTCCTGAATATTTTTTGTGTGTGCAGCGCAATCTCTCTCTCTCTCTCTCTCTGTGTGTGCGCGTGTGTGTGTGTGTGTGTGCATCAATGAAAGCAGTGTATTAATATAGAACAGCGATTAAACTGGCTTACATGTGCATTAAACAGTTTTAATGCATACCTGCCAGCTAATCTAGAATCAGAATCTAGTATTCAGACAGACCATGGTACAGCATGCAAATTATATAATATAATATTATTATCCATGGTAGTCCATGCTTTTGTAACAACTCGTTTAGACTATTGTAATTCACTTTATTACGGTGTTTCTCAGTCTTCCCTCTCTCGTCTACAGCTAGTGCAAAATGCAGCTGTGACATATCTATTCTCTCTAGCTTTCAATACTCTATGCTCATTGGTTTAATTGTTGTTTTGTTATTGCTGTGTTTTAGATATAATAGTCTTGTTTTATTCATCTTATTTCTGAGTTTTAATCTATTCTGTACAGCACTTTGGTCAACTTCGGTTAAATGTGCTTTACAAATAAATATTGTATTGTTTTGTATTGTAAAATTATTATAAACCTATAAATATATTTGTAAACTTTCTGTAGTAAATTCTATAAATTCTGAGCATTTTGTATTAAAATTTTGACACAGAGACTTCTAACAGAATTGATTATTCTTCTGAAACCACATGCAAACACACACTCAAACACACAGAGTAAACAAATGTAGCTATATAAATTATTATAACATCAAGCAAAAAGAAATGCACAAAGAATGGAAAATAAACACTTATACAAGACATTAAAATGCAGGAAATAATATGAAGTGCTAAAAAACATAAATACCAAGACATTATGTGAAGAAGAGCAAGAAAATAAGTCAACATGAATTACACCGCAGCAGCTCAGAGATGAAAACTCCTTGTTTTAGAGGAAGCTAAACAGGACTGCAGGAGGAAAAGGAGGGAAGGTTCAGTAGCGACGGCTGAACAGTGTGCTATCAGCACTGTCTGTGGTGCAGCGACTGTCCACGGATGTTTCCAGGTCTGAGAGACAGAAGACAGCAAGACAGCAAGCAGGGCAGAGCATGAAGACGGGAAGTCACGGAAAGAGCATGAAGGACAGGAACAAACACTATGACTATAGATAAATAACAAACACACAAAACAGGCCTGAATCTAGAATTAAAAATTGAGTAAAATATCATTACTGGTTACAGTAAAACAATCATGTAGAAAATTATTAACAGTCAGTCAGTATAAACCCCAATGGATTTTGAATCTTGAAATTAGAGTTTCTGCAATACTCATGACTGACTGTACACTGTTCTGATTATTGTACAGTATGGATACTTACCAACTGAATAAATGTAGATGAAATACTGATTTGAGTTTAAAATTGTTTTTGTTTAAACATTTTTTTTCATGTTTTGTTATGTTGCTGCACTGTAAAAAGTGAAAAGTTGACAACTTAATCACTCCAAAAAGTGATAAGTTGACTTAACTTAAAAAAAACTGAGGAAACCCATTGCCTTAAAATTTTTAAGTAAATGATAATTTAAGATAATAAGTTAAGTGAATTGTCAAGTTCACTTAACTTTTTTTTTAAATTTTATTATAAATTACTTAATAATTTTAAGGCAACAGGTTTCCTCAATTTTTTTAAGTTAAGTCAACTTATCACTTTTTACAGTGTGCCTTATGTTAAATTGCTTTAAATTACTTTTTTCCCACATCATTCTACACTCCATACACAATGATGGCAAAGCAAAATAACAGGCTTTTAACATCTTTGCAAATTTTTTAAAAAGAAAAAACTTAAACGATTTCATTGCATAAGTATTCAAACCCTTATCTGGGACAGTTGAAATTTAGCTCAGGGGCATTCATATTACTTGTAGATGTTACTACATTTCAAGTGAAGTTAACCTGTGGCAAATTCAATTGAATGGATATGATTTGGAAAGGCACACATGTCTTTAAGTGGGGGGAAGTCGTGGCCTAATGGTTAGAGAGTTGGACTCGTAATTGAAAGGTTGTGAGTTCGAGTCTTGGGCTGGCAGGAATTGTAGGTGGGGGGAGTGAATGTACAGTGCTCTCTCCACCCTCAATACCATGACTGAGGTGCCCTTGAGCAAGGCACCCAAACCCTAATTGCTCCCCGGGTGCTGGAGCAATGGCTGCCCACTGCTCTGGGTGTGTGTTCACTGTGTGCATTTGTTCACTACTCACTGTTGTGTGTGTGTGTGTGTGCTTGGATGGGTTAAACGCAGAGCACCAATTTTGAGTATGGGTCACCACACTTGACAATATGTCATGACTTTACTTTACTTTACTTTAATAAAAGGTCTAACAGCTGAAAATGCATATCAGAGCAAAAGCAAGCCCTGAGGTCAAAAGAACTGCCTGTAGAGCTCAGAAACAGGTTTTGTCAAGCAATTATCCATAATGGGAGATGTTTGAAACAACTAGGACTCTTCCTAGAGCTGGCCTCCTGGCCAAACTGAGCAACTGATGGAGAAGGGCCTTGTCTAGACTGGTGACCAAGAAGCTGATGGTCACTCTAGTTGAGCTCCATGATCATATACTGTATTCAGTTGGGAGAAACCTACAGAAGGACAAACATCACTGCAACACTCCACCGATCTGGGCTCCCAGTTTTCATCCAAAATATCTTAAATTGTGTTCCAAAGACGAGCGAAGCTTTTACAGGTTTGGAACAACATGGGGGTAAGTGATTAATGACAAAATTTTCATTTTGGGGTGAGTAACCCTTTAACAGTGAGGAATCAGTCGAAACTGGCCTGATCACTTTAGGCCCAAGCCCTGTTTTTCAGACTGCAGAGATCAGTCAATAATGTCTGTCTCTTTTCTTTTCTGTGGGCCACTCTGTCAGGCATCTGCCTTGTGACCAGCCCTAAAACTCAATTACCCGCTCCTCTTTTAACTCATTTTGCTTGCCATTTTGAATGAAATACTCTGCTTGTGCTCCACAATCAGTGACCTAGGAATTATAATGCCTAAAATAGGCTCAATAATGCTTTAAACAAACCAAAGCGAACAATGCTGCCATTTTAACCTCACAGAAAGTCTTTCACATGCGTCAGAAAGCACTCTGGACCAAAATGAATCAGTCACCCATTATTCTTTCTCCCCCGGGCCTTCGGTCACCCACTTACCGAAGTTGACGTTGTATTCGCCACCCCGCTCACGATACATCTGGTAGACAAAGAAGCAGGAAACAGGTTTGAGCAGCAGGCTCAGGATGGCCATGCCCCCACTAAAGCGGAACAAGCTGCTCCCAACAGTATCCACATAGTACAGCCCAAAATGAACAATGTCAGTCAGGATGGTCACTGCCAACCCAATCAAGAACTGAATGAAGGAGAGCAGAGATCATATATTAGTAGACAAAAATACTATGTGCAAACACATAAGAAGGTCAAAAAATAATCTCAGTATGCTCATGGGCCATCTTGTAAGATCTAATCTGATTGGCTGGCTTTAGACAACTTCTGGGAGGAGATCACAGAGAATTTTTGTATCAGGAATTCAAATGAATTCAAACTAAGTTACAAATACAATCAAATTTTATACATTACAAATTATACACATCACACATAATATATTTCAGATAAACTCACCCCTAACTGGCACAAAAAAAACAAAAAAACTGTAATTTCTTGCTTTACAGGTCAGTCAGATGCTCTTTTCCTGTCTAAGAGGGTTGTTTTTAACCAACAGTTAGCTGTACCTCACAGTCAAAATTCTGGCTATACAAGACTCAAGCTGTGGATTTCTCATCTGTCATCGTTACTGAATAAATTGTTTGCCTTTAAGCCTTCGTGACCTAAAAATCATGTTCTTCTTGGATGTAAAAATGTCACACCTACCATTAATACAGCGTCTATGGAGTCTCTCTGTGCAATGGCCCACACTCCCACTGCAAGAACACTCACATTCCCCAACACATAAGAAGTAGGAAGCCAGGGGAGCAAGCATGCCCTGCATACAAACATGCATTCAAACATTTTAAGACTTCTATTTTAATTAGGGCTGTCGATATAACTCTAAAATAAATAAATAAAACAATAATGTCACCTTTATTTATATAGCGCTTTTAACAATACAGATTGCATCAAAGCACTGTGTGTGTGTGTGTGTGTGTGTGTGTGTTTTAAATATAGCAAATGACACTTAATTGTCCTCTGATCCAAACACACATTTTATAATAAGCAATTTTTCTACTGTCGGAGCATTCAAGCTTCAAATACCACTTAAATGCAAAGCATATTTCCACGACCTCCAGTTGCTACTACAGACAATGTACCACACTAACTGAGAGAAGAGATCAATTAAAATGAATTCAGAATAATCTATTGCATAATTTGTTTATACAATACAATATTTACATGGCTTCAGATATTTATATACACACACATTTACAGGCTTGACTTTTTTAGTCTGAAGAAGAAGTGTATTTCCATTACTGCTGAACTGAGAACTGGTGAAATTCCTCAGGTTAGTGTGGGAAAACAGAAAAGAGAAAGGTAAATGCACCATAACTCTCACCAGATTGTCAGTAACCAGTGAACCAACACGATGGCCTGCAGAGAAAACACACACTCACACACACACACACACACACACACACACACACACACACAGACACAGACACAGACACAGACAGAGACAGACAGACAGACAGACAGACAGACACAGTGCAGCTCATGAGTAAAAATACAAATCTGTTCCCTAGACATAGAGTCCATGACTCAGACCCGGTAAGCATTCAGTCATGAGCGTTTTTGGGCCTACATGCCCAGAAATCTTGCTGCACCTATGATCTGGGGCATCTCTAAAAATCACTGTGCCCAGAACAAATACAAATACCTTTAGTAAAGGCAATGCGTTTGATGAGGATATGAACCCATACAAAAGAACAATTCTGTCCAAAATGAAGAAGATATTTGTATTTACAGCACTACTATATCCATTCAGAATATTACTGGTTCCTGTTTATAGTAAAATAACATTACTGGTTTTGAAACACACCCATTGACATACAATAGTAAGAAGTGGAATTAAAATCAAGGAAGCAAAACTGAGGAAATTATGTTACAGAACTGACAAAAAGTTGCGTTAATGGATAATAGACAATAGGTAATTGATAAAAAAGCACTAATAAATTATTTAACAAGTTTAATGTTTCCTGTGTCATAAAGTGTAAAAACATTTTTAAATAAAACAACAATCTCCTTTTTTCTTTTGACCTTTAAAGTTTTTTGATGGATCATTTCGCAATGAAATTCTTTTTATCTCAATGTACTCACTATACAACACACATACTGTAACTTAAAAACATTACCTTGAGATTTATGGCTGGTATTTCCATAGTATCACTGCCCCTTTACGATTTAGTGTCCCTCTGTAGTTTTCAGTGTTTCATAAAGGAAGCCTGAAACACTTTCATCGTAACTGTGTGTAACAGAAGTTCACCCAGCTCTCTGAAGTGACTGCAAACATAAACCATGTGACACCAGCCTGACGAGAGCCATGTGACTACACCTCCCTCTACTCATTACTCCGTCTGAACATATGAGAGCAGAACTGGACAAATCTGTTTGTCTATGTATTTATGTCACTGTATGTTTTAATTTCTACTGTGCATATTTACAATAATGTTTTCTGAATGTTATAGGAGAGATCAGGGTTTGTTGGAAGTTTTGGAAGTTTAACTAACTATGAAATGTCTCAATACAGTAAAGGGTCACACTGTTCTCAACCATCATTTTCCTTTATGTGTTCTGTCATTGTGCATGTTGTTTGGCACTAGAAAAATATCAATGCATCTAATCAGAGTTTAGACAAGTTATTCTTCAGCTCCCATTGATTTGTGGCTCATGTTATTTTAATACGCAGCCCTTTAAAGACTTGTCATAGCAGAAACAACCAAAATTAATTGCACATTCATTATTACTAAACAAAATATAGCCTGTGCTCATAAATGATTTGTCCAATGCTCCTATACACACACACACACACACACACACACTTATGGACATGAAATTACTAAATACAACAAAGCTGAATTTGATAGATCATGCTGCTGGTCCAATTAGCCAGCTGTGGTCCATGATTTTAATAACACCTGGGACAGTTCATTGGAAGAATATGTCACTATCTAAGTCTGATGAATAGCCCAGATTTGCTCAATTAGCTTAGAGGAACCAAAATCTGCTTTGGAAGGTTTTCATATGTCATATGGGAAATTAGTTCCTTTGTTGTTTGAGTATGGAGTTAGAATTGTTGCATAATTCCAAATAAATACATTATGATCCACAAATAAATGTAAAGCGATTGACAAAAACAAAGCATATTCACAAAATAAATAGAATGAGATCCACAAATAAATCTTAGAGTTCCACAAACATGAATTATATTCACAAGTAAACAAATTAGAATTGCAAATAAAAAACATACTCACAAATATTTTTTTTAATTTAACAAACACAACTTTGCCCGGCATTTATATGTGAATCGCGTACTGTGCATTTGTAGATCGCAGCGCATATTTGTGGATTGCTCTCTGTGCATTTGTAGATCGCTGCGCGTATTTGTGGATTTTGAAACATTTCAAGCGTCAAAGACGCACAATGATCCACAAATGGATGGACTCCACCCACCTTCTACTTAAGCCAATCAGATACCGGCCACGTGGGGCTGACCAATCGTTGCATGTTCTCGCTCCAACCAATCACGTTTTGTCTTACAATCAGCGCGGGACCAGCAGTAATTCAGGCCAATTAACCAGTCTCTTCAAAATGGACGACCAGGACAGTTTAAGACAGGTGAGTGGTGCTCATCATACAATAAAACAAGTAATGTTATGTGTAATGTAATCAGTGTTTCATGTATCACTGAGTCGATGCGTGTTTTGACCGTGAGTGTGTTTAGCAAACTGGTATTTTACGGTGACTGGGAGGGGAGGTCTTCGGTTCACTTAGTTTTGTCGTGGCCACGACATATAAACTCGTGAGAACGTGATAATATAACGTGGCCACGAGATATTAATTTGTGGGAACGTCATATTATGTCGTGGCCACGAGATCGTTTTGTCGAGGTAACGATGTCGTGGCCTCGAGATGCTATGTTGAGGGAACGACATCGTGGCCACGACTTCTTATGATGAGGGAACGGCATATTTTTCTCGAGCATAAACAAACCTTCGTGACCATAGCAACCTGGGATTATCAGAGTTGTTTAAAACATTTTTACTAACATTAAACTTTTAATTTAATATTTGTATCTTCTTCTTCTTATTATTATTATTCTTATTAATAAGAACGTTATGTAAGATCGAAATGAAGGGAAAATATAAAAATATAATAATAGGCTAATAATAATGATGTTGATGAAGATGATGGTGATAATAATGGCCTAATAATAATATACAAATATTTTGAAGACGATTGAGGGATGGGTAAAAATGTTTTCTTGTATGCCTATGTTATTTAGACTACTTTAGGTAACGTTTATTCATTATAAACTTAATATGAATGCTGTTTACATTGCGTGCAATATAATAATTTATATTATAAAACAATAAAAGAAATTATGAAATAATCTATAATAATTAATATAATAATTTATTAATTCAAAATAAAATAATAATGAATCCATCTCTGATAATCCCGGGTTGCTATGGTCACGCAGGTTTGTTTATGCAATAAACTCGTGGCCACGAGAAAAATATGTCGTTCCCTCAACATAAGAAGTCGTGGCATAAGTATGTCGTTACCTCGACAAAACGTTCTCGTGGCCACGACATAATATCACGTTCCCACGAATTAATATCTCGTGGCCGTGTTATATTATCTCGTTCCCATGAGTTTATATGTCGTGGCCACGACAAAACTAAGTGAGCCGAAGACCTCCCCTCCCGGTCACCGTAAGATTGACACCATGGTTGAAAGAAATTTATTGTTATACGGACTTTATAATTCAGAAAAAAATGTGTGTAGATTCTGTGTGGGCCTGGTAATTAGTAATAGGGTTGCCAATGCCCTATATTATGTAATCATTGTGCATGATGTTCCGCTGCTTTTAAAATCCAAATGAGACGTGGTTCCAACATGTTTGAGCATACATTTTTGTCCACCGGGTCCGTTCAGTTACATGTTGTTAAAATGATTGTTTGTGCAGGGCCTTTCTGCACAAGTGGAAAGTGCAGCTCGTGCTTTAGTCCAAATAATTGCAAGGGATTTGACACCAGCCCGCTCCACATCAAATCCCCCACAAACACACATCCCTTCTCACTCCGTCTCTTTGCCCTCGACATCGCCCTCGTCCTCATCCTCATCCTCATCCTTCCTCCCTTCTGATGCTAGAGTAAATCAGGCTCTGAAAAGGTTTGGATCATAAGAAGCTATACAGTATTTGATCTGCATGTCCATGAAATGCACTTAAGTGTTTCATTAAACCCAGCTATGATTTATGATTTGACAAATCTTCTCACAACGTTGTTTTAACTTATGCATTTAGGCAATTTCCTGCGATTTTTACTTCCAAAGGCGACCAAGCAAGAGGGAAAAGACGCTTTGTGACACAGCCAAGACACACAAACACACAAATCAAAACAACTGAACTCCAGATATATGTTTTAGCTGAACCGGCTGCTGCAAACACACCCAAACTCACTCCAAACAGTTCTGAAGAACTTGTTTTGGCACATGCCGGACTTGGCAAGAGACTCATTACATTTAAAGACTCTGCCAAACATGATGAGGTAAGATGATTAATTGTCTTTTAAATGGGTCCCATTATGCCCTTTTACAAAGTATTTTTTTTTTTTGGAATGTACTAGAATATGTTTTCAAGCTTGATTGTTCCCAAAAAGGCATTTTTTGTCTCATATTTTACATCAGGAATGGGCAAACACTGTCCTGCCGAGATTAGCTCCAACCTGACTGCCTATAGCTTTCTAGTGATCTTAAAGACATCAAGCTCATTTCAAGATGCACTGCACAGACAGATTGGTGTTTGACATCAAAGCACCACAAGAGCAATTTGAGAGTAGATGATTCTTTATGCTTTTGAGTTTCTCTTGCGGTACGTTGATGTTGGTCTGTGCAGCGGTTGGTTTGTATATTTTCATACAAAAATGTAAGATGCTCTTTTTTTATAAGGTTTTTACTTCTGATTGTATAAGAATACAATGATACCTCAGAAATTTTAGTATTATAATTAGGCACTGCATGTTGTGCATAATCTTTAGACATTATTACAGATATTTATAAATGATATAAGTAACAGAATAACAAATGGTAAGTGATTATATTTTTATATTTTAGATTTTTGATCAACTGGAGGATGAGTTTCCGAAGTTGAGAAGCCTGAAGAGAAGCTGGATGTTTTACAAAGCCACTGGTATGGTGTTTTAGTTTGTGAAATGTATATTTTTATTACAAAATGCCAGAGGAGAACTGGCTCCCCCCATGTCATCTGATTTCTCCCAGTTTATTTTTCTCCTGCTACCACCAATATGGATTTTTTTTTTTCCTTGCCACAGTTGCCACTTGCTTGCTGACTGGGAGATTAAAGCATTGGGGTCATTCTTTTGTTCCCCAGATTTATATGGCACATAAGTCAAACAACTATGTAATATCTAGTAGGGCTGGGCGATTTATCTCATGCAATATGCATGTGCACGCCCTGATAGCGGCGCATTACCTGCTTCAATACGCATGACACGGACAGAGTTCACTGAGAAGACAGAATCGTGCTCATTATTTGTTGCCATTCATCTGCTTATAATGAACGCGATATTGCGTAGCTTCTCAGTGAACTACGGCTCCGTGTATTAAATGCCGCTCCATTTGAAAACAGGTGATGGAGATTTACCGCTAATCAAGGAGCCGGTTTTACTGACGAGATGCGCATGCATATTGCATGAGATAAATCGCCCAGCCCTAATATCTAGGCTATCAAGTATGTTCTAATCACTCAATATCATATGGTCTTAGATAACATGACAGCTGCACTGAACATCTACTTCTCTCTTCAGTGAACTTGCATAAATGTTTTTTTTTTTTTATGTGGGTTAGGGACTTTTTAAAAGTTACTGTGTTAAAGGGATAGTTCACCCAAAAATTCTCTCAGTTACTGACCCTCATGTAGTTTCAAACCTGTATGAATTTCTTTGTTCTGCCAAACACAAAGGAAGATATTTTGAGGAATGTTTGTAACCAGGCTGTTTTGGGTCATTGACTTCCATAGTAGGACAAAAAAAGTACTATGAAAGTCAGTCGTGACCCAGAACTGCTCTGTTTCCCACATTCTTCAAAATATATTCCTTTGTGTTCAGCAGAACAAAGAAATTCATACAGGTTTGTAACTACTGTAGTAAATGATGACAGAAATTTCATTTTTTGGTGAACTATCCCTTTAACTCAAGGGACAGACCAACATTTTGTTTAGAACAAAATTGGCCAATATTTCAATCTATTAATTGTCTTTAAACATACATGTGGCACTGATGTAGCTGCTGGACAACACTATAAATATAATATTTATAGTTTTGAGATGCTGCAGACATAACAGTATGACTTTCTATAATTTCTATGATGCCTTGTGATGTGAATTATAATGTGATGCACTGTGTTTTTTAAAAGAAGAGAGTTGGGACTGACAATACTGTATTCGCTTTCTTTTCAACAAGGTGGAAGTGGGCGTCGGAAACTGTCCATGATACTTACTGATGCTGAGGGCTACACTTTGCGTGCGCTCAAATCTGCTTCCAACAATGGGAAAAATGTTCTCTACGTGGTTCCAATTCAGGAAGCTCTTTCAGTGGATCCCCTACCCTATGATGCTCCTGAATTTTGTAAGATGCCCAAGGCAAATTGTGTGTCATGTGGTCAGAAAATGCCCCTTCAGATGTTGGCCTTACATGTAGAGGAATGTTCGGTAAGTTTTTTTTTTTACTTTCTCTAATTTTGCTGAAATGTTTAGTTCATACATTTTATCTAGTCAAGAGCATTAAATAATGAATGTAACTGGTGAAATAGAAAGCTGAACCTGAGGAAGATTTAGAGGAAGATACAGAAGAATTGCAGGTTACAGACACCGAGGAGTCATTTGGGGTAATTCTTATTTTTATATTGCTAAGTTCTGTAAAATGTACTGTGAAATTGTTACTTCAATTGTTTTAATGTGAGGTGTTTGAATCTCTTACATGTTTGATTTACTTACAGACTTGCCCTATTTGCCAGACAGTTATTCCAACTGATTTGCTCCCAACTCATGCAAATTTATGCATTGACAGGTTGTATCACTTGTTTATGCAAAATGTTCCAGAAATGTTACATTTGACAACATTAAACTTCTAAATCTGACATTCACTTTGCTTTTGAAAAAAGAAATAGCCCCAGGGATGACATTAGAAACAGTCCCCAATGGTCAGAGGATCTTCCTGGACCTTCTTCAGCTGTGGCCTCATCTGAGCAAGCAGGAGCTAATTCTAAAGGTAACCTCTGTGAAATGTAACATTGATTATAGTGTACTTGCATGTATAATGGAAATGTAGGTGGCTTACTTTTTTCATGTTATCCTTTTTTTTTCTCTTGTTAGCGGAATGGATGAGGATTTTAGATCCGCGCATGGCATCTGTGTTATTCTGTAGGACGTTGCTTAGGGAACACAGCCAGGAAAAGCCACTGCGTTTTCACTTGGATTTAAAAGACAGCCCTGTGGACCAAGAAAGATCCATATTGTCATTTTACAAGTCAAAGGGAGTGAACTGGGCTGCTCCACTGAAGTGCATATTAGAAGGTAACTCTTATCACATTTATGTATATTGTTCTCAGGTCTTGCCTTTCTATGTTACATTTGTTGCAGCATTCTTTAATATGTATTTGCAAATAATCTGCATACTATTTTACTTATGTTTTATAGGAGACACTGCAATTGGTGATGGGGTCAATAGACACCTCCTAAATATGACTATTGAGAAGTTGAGGACTGGTTTTTCTCTCAATTTTGGTATCTGTTCTATAATTACAATTTTTATGTAATATCCTAATTTATGAGAAAAGAAAAGGTTAATATTAATTGAGTACCCTTTTTTTTCTTCTTCAGGTGTAGCAGATGTAACACTCCTGTTTGAGGGTGAACAGGATCACCTTGTTCCATGCTGCAGTCAAACTCTGCTTGACAGCGACCTATTTGTTGTTGGTGGTCGCATGATTGGCCACTCATTTCTTCACGGTGGCCCTGTGCTACCTGGGATTAGCTCTGCCATAATTCATGTGTTGATGGGTGGTGACATTGAAACTGCGGAGATTCATCTGAAGGACTGTCCCGATTTGGATCACAGGCATATTATTCAATTGGTAAGTGCTAAACATTTGTCACTGTAATCTCCTGAAGATTTTATATGAGCTCCATTTGAAATCAAACTAATCTGAATTGAAAATATGAATTATTTCCCTGCTTACTTTAAACCCATCTGTGTTGAACACAATAGATAATTGTTAGACTAAGATTTGTATGAGTTTAATAAAAATGATGTATTTTAATTGCAAGGTTGTAATAAAAGATTTTTTTTTTCTCAGCTGGAAGGGAATGGTAGCCTTTCAGAGGAGGAAATGGAGGAAGTCACCAGACTGGCCGTAATGTGGGACCTTCCTGGGTATTCCGAACAACATCGAAAATGGCTGTTTAGTAGGATGCTGCAACATGCTGTGAGTGTGTTTAATCTTTTATCAATCTTTAATCTTTATTTTTTACCTTGATTTCTTGAATGCACTGATGTTTCACTCATAGATGTTGATGGACTGCAGGTGTTTAGTCACATAATAGAGTTGTCAGATTCATTAAAAAAAACCTTTCTCACAGTTATTTTATTTGTGTACTTGATTTCCTTAGGTTTTGTATAGGACTAAATGTCAAGTTAAGCAGCTACGGCGTGGAATCAAAGAAACCAAGATCTGGTCATTGATCACAGCACGGGAGGATGCCATTAATGTTGTCTTTCCAAGGGCAAGTGAAGTTCAGTACGGCCCAGAGGTATTTTGCATGTCTCTCTTATTTAACACACCTGATTCTGATAACCAGCTCGTTAGAAGAGAGCCCCATGCATGATCCGTTCCGACTGACATAGTCCCTCATCGTTCCCCATCCCTGCACATGGGAAATCCATTGATGTTTACTTTACTTGAGAACATTCGTCACACACAGACGAAACTTATTAGAGAAGTGAGATGTGTGACATGACATACCACTGTAAAGAAATACAATTTAAATTCAAGTATTGTACACTTTAATTCCCTTTGAATGAAACCCATACACTCCTTTCGAACTGGAATAGTGGTGGATTATTCTGTGATGTCCACTTTGCAGGGTACTTATGGTTGAATAGAACAAACGTCTGAAGAAATAAGAGATGCATACCAAATGTGCAGAAGCAGGGGGTTGTGAGGACTGGAATTGAGAACCACAGCTTTACACGATTACACACAAGTTCTACCTCTTGTGCAGTGTTTGATTTAGTGATTTGTTACTCTTTGATTTTAGGTCATCCTTCAGCACATTGCATGGCCTGTCACAGATTCTGATGATGACGATGACGACAACAGCTTGTGTCCTGAGGTTGTCACACGTCAAATTACGTTTCTACGTGAATACATTCAGAAAGGTAAAATGGGCTTTCCCAATTTTTTATTTTTATTTATATTGCCTTCATTGCAACAATCAGTTATGTAAAAATATGGTTCAAACTGTTCACGTTAAGATAAGTTCAACACTGCTGATCACTGTTCATTGAAACAGTTTTAACATCAAGGTGAAGACCCTACTCTCACTGTATGTTTTACAAGCTTCACCTTTCTGTTAAACATATTTTATTGGACTGTCCAGCTTTTAATGTACAGAGAAAACTATATGAAGTGAACTCAAAGAGTTTAGTCAAATTTTGCCAGGAAAAGTTTCAGAATTATCACATTAGTGTAAAAAATCTTCTGTAGTTGTTTTTTCTGGTATTTATTTATTTGTTACCGTTTTTTTATCGTCCTTTATGCTGAATAAATATATACTATACTACATGTAACCTTACAAAAAGTATTAATGATGTTTGTATGCACCTTGTGACTATTTGTCCATACAGCTAGCACAGACCAGCTACAGAAGCTCATGTCATTTTGGACTGGATGGGAAGTGCCATCGAAGAGTCTGCAGGTTAAAGTTTGGAAGGGGAGATTCTTCAAGGCCTCCACCTGCAGCAGGACCCTGATGCTTCCTGCTGAAATACTGACAATGGATGACTTTTCTTGCACTTTGCAAGCCTGTGTAAACACAACATCTACTGGATTTGGACTTGTTTAAGTCTGGACACTTTTAGAATATGTAGTTCTTATGTTCTTAATTGACTGTAAGGAGTTGTTCACATATGGGTAACTTTTTCTTCATGTTTACGTTTAGACACTTAGAGAATCTGTAGTTATGTTCTTAATGGATTGTAGAAACCTCTTAGAAATGCTTCAAATTATTAATTTGACTGTTTTAGGTTTGAGATTTCCACTGTTTACCACAAGTCATTTCAAATAAACTATCAAGAAATAACGTTTCACAAACTTTTTGTTCCTCAAGTCATTCTTTATTGTACATATATTGTTAAATTTGTTGCAGCAATTAAAGGTCTTTTGACAGTATTTATGGTCTATACAGCTACAGATAAATGTACAAATGTAGTATATTACAATCAGTGTTAATGTATATTTATAACCCTGTCATCTGGTGAAGCAGGCTAAAAGAGTCAAACACTGCTTTTATATTCACGATGAGTGAATGGAGAAAATGAATTGCAAATTTAAAAAAAAAAAAAAAAACACCCTTCAAATGACCCTTTCTTGAACCAATGTCTCTACATATGTGAGAGTCTGAAGGTATATGTCTACTCCAAATGAATCAGACTCTCGTAATGGGTCAATCTGTGACAAAAGCTGCTCAATTTGCTGTCCTGTGAGCTGCGGCCTCTGAATTTCCGGCACGTTGACCCCTAAGTGAGTGTCTTCAGCATCTCCACTCCCTTGTTCAACTGCTGAATACTGCACCTAAAGGTAAACCAAAAATAATTTGTCAATTTAATGCTGGTCATTTTAAATCAAGGGTGCCCGATCTTGTTCCATGATTTATACCTACCTGCAGGGGTCAGTTCCAACAAACCCATCTGTAATTATCAAGTGTTCATTCAATGAGTTTATTCAGATGCATTTTATTAGGGTTGGAACTTTGCAATATGGTTGATCTACAGCAGGGGTGTCAAACTCAATTCCTGGAGGGCCGGAGCCCTCCAGAGTTTAGATGCAACCCTAATTAAACACACCTGATCCAACTAATCAAGTCCTTCAAAACTGCGTATTATGTGTGTTGGAACTAAACTCTGCAGGGCTCTGGCCCTCCAGGAACTGAGTTTGACACCCCTGATCTACAGGAACAGAATTGGGCACCCCTGTTTAAAACAAATAATTTGTACCACAGGAAATCATTAACAGACACTGACAATTGTAGGGTGGTCCCTCTGTACAATAGGGAAAAAAACTGATCGACAGATCAAAACCGGGGGCCTCATTTATAAAGCGTGCATTTTCTGTACGTACATTAATTTTATGAATCACACGTATGCATACTTGACAGATTTTATAAATGAGGCCACATGAATGCACAATAAGAAGAAATAATTACCTCAGGGTTACTTATTGGATTCTGATACTGGCCAGTCTCCCATAGTTGATTTGGGGTTAAGTTGCTCTCTGTCCTCATGGAATGGTTATCCCATGCATCCCTGAAAGCATCAAGGCTGGCTTGTATGCGAGGCAAAAAAACGTAATGACAGCAGAAGAGGTGGGTGAAGTTGCTTAGATCAAGAAGACCACAGTCCTCAAGACGATGTAAGATGTCGTAGTACACTGAGGTGACGCACATTCGAACATCTCGCCAGAGGCGTTCCACCCTGATGAAACAGAGCCCATAATAATGACTAACGTGACAAATTCACATGCCTAATTAAAATGAAGCAGAGTTTAACTATAACCCTAATCAATCAAAATGAGTAAGGATGTGGTCATTTTACCTCTGATTGTGCACACTCTTGCCAGCAATGAAGCTTGCATTCTCTGTTCCTCTCACCAAAAACATCAGCCGTGCCACTCCTACATTCTCTCCTCCATGATCTCCACGTACTCTATGAAAAATAACAGAAAAAATTTATAAGTTATGATAACACCATTATGACACCATCAAATAAAGTAAACCAACAAAGAATCATTAAATAAATATATATTTTTAAATTATTTACATTCATTATTATTTGTTTTTGGCACAACAATAAAAACAATACTAACTGGATGAAGGGCAAAACTGTACAGTATTACAGAAACGATTTACAATTTAGACTTTGTTAAATTTGTGGATAATAAAACATTACCTTAAGGGAAAGCCAAACTCTTCCACTGCCTCTTTGAAAAATCGAAGGGTTGTTTCAGAGCGGTTATTGTCTGCGATGCGTAAATACATGATCTGAAAAATAAATAGCACTCATTCTGGCGAAAGTTTTTTTGAAGAAAAAAAAATTATATATACATATATATATATATATATATAT
>JAFVLL020043172.1:0-21264 GCA_021397915.2 Tor tambroides
CAAACAGAATTTGAAATGCAATGCAGGGAATTCTGGGAACGTCAGTTTACGGTTTTTCCCTGTAAATTTTACAGGAACTTTCCGTTAACCATTTACTGTAGCATTTTCACAGTTTTTTTTTTACTGTTAAAATCACGATAATTTTTTACAGTGAACTGTTGGTTAAAAACAACCCAGCATGTGTTCTGTCCAATATTTACCCAGCACTGGGTTATATTTAACCCAGCATTTTTTAGAGTGTAGGTTTGGGAAGACATGTAGGTGAATAAATGATGACAGAATGTCCACTTTTTGGTGACCTCTCCCTTTAAAAGTATAATGATAGAATGTTCAGAAGTATGATAGTTAGTAGTGTGCCATTATTCAGTGGTTAGTTGACCATTGATAGTTTTGTCATCATTAGTTGATAATATGTGCTTTTAGTAGGTTAGCTGATCATCAATACTTTTCTCATCATTAAATAAGCTAACTGATCATATGTAGTTAGCTAATCATTATGTAGTTGGTTGGTAGTTACTGATCTTATTTTGTTTGTTTGTTTTTCAACAGCAGCAGATTAATCAAAGTTTTTGACAGTTGTCTGGTTCAGTTGTCTTTTATAACTTATTGTCATTGTGTAAAATGAAATTTTAAACTTGTTTATATGACTGTAAACACTGGTAAAGCACTCTTTCCATAAATATACATTCTTTATTCTCTCTGACTAGACCTTTATGCTCCCCACTTCAAAGACTCACAAATTAACATTTTTGGTCTGTCATCATGCAAAATACACTTATGCAAACACACGCATACAGACAGACCCTAAAGATTACCCATGGACAGATGTTAAAAATTAGACGCATATGGGTATCTTTTACCAGGGGATATTTGCATAAGGTCTGTTTTGTTTTGTTTTTTCAGTCCTGCCCCCTATTTCAGTTTGTTCTTTTTCTTTCTTTCTTTTTTGTCATGTTTTCCTTGACTTAGATGAAATAAGAGGAGCGTGGAGATGAAATATTCTGTAATGGAGTATGTGGGGGAAAGATCTGCATGACTAGAGGCTCAAAATCAGGCTACAAAATTGATTTCCTCTTTGTGTAATGTAGGTGCAGGTGTGTGTAATGCAGCAGCTGGTGTGAATGTGTGCTCATGCGTGAGATGGAGTTTTTGCGCTGTGTATTTGTGTTCGAGTATGAATGTCTGCAGTACCATGCTGCCTTTTCTCTTCATTAGTCATTAGAATTAAATTCTTTCCATTGGTTTGAGGCGTTCCGGTTTCATCCAAAGACGCCGTCTCACAACAACAAACAGGGGAACACACAGTAGGGGAGATGGTGAAACAATGACCTCACTGTGTGTGCGTCCCAGCATCAGACATGTGGGGAGGGATGGGGAAAGAGGGATCGTGGGAAGGAAAGGTCTGGAAAATCAACAGGAGAAATGGAAATGGGGGGGCTGAGGTTGGAGGAGATGAAGAGTGATGTTTCAACAATCCATGTCTGAAGTTGCATAACGTCTGAAGCTTAAAATACAATGTTTCTTCTTGCCCTTGGCTTCTCATCTCCTCTCTTTCTCTTTTCTTCACTGGTTGTCTCATTCTGTTCATGTCTTGTTTAGTCTTTTTCCCTTTTTGTCTCGTCTCAGTCTTGTCTTGTGCTCTTTTCGTCTCTTCTCTTCCAGTTTTGTTTCATCTTTTCTCTTCTCTTCTTGTCTTTTCTTCTTGTCTCCTCTTAGACCATTCTCCTCTTGTCTCTTCATTATCTTCATTCTCTTGTACTTGTGTCACTTCTCATCTCAATTCTTCTCAGTCGTCTTCTTGACTCCTCTTATTTTGTTCTCTTCTTGTCTTGCCACTTTTCTTCCAGTTTCCCATCTCATGTCCTCTTGTTCTCTTCTCTTTTCTTCTCCACTTGTTCTCCTTTTGTCTCTTCTCATCTCAGATTCTCTCCTCTTTTTTGTCCTTAGTCGCTTCTTGACCCCTGTTGTGCTTTCTCATCTCACAGTTCATGGCCTTGTCTCGTCTCTTGTCTTCTATTTCCATCTCCTCTTCTTGTTTCAACTAGTCTCTTCTCATTTTGTCTCTTTTCTTACAGTCTCACCTCCTCTAATTGTTTTTGGTCCTTGTCTTTTCTCTCCTGTCACTGTCTTTGTGTCCCTTTTTTCCATATTCATCATCTCCTCTCATTCTCTTATCGCCTCTCGTTCTCTTCTTGTCTTGTCTCTTTTCATCTCAATTCATCTCACTCTCTTGTCTTCTTGTGTTCTCTTATTTATTCTTTATCTTATCTGTTCTCTTATATTCTTGTCACTCTTGTTCCAGTTTTCAGTCTCATCTCTAGTTTTCTTCTCTGCACATAATTCTCTTGTCTTATGTTGTCTCTTTTCATGTCAGTACCTCTCATTCTTGACTCATCTCACGTTGTCTCCTCTCAGTCTTTTACCTCACCTCTTCTATTCTCATCTTGCCATTTATGGTCTGGTCTCTTCTCTTAGTCTCATCTAGTATGATTCTCTGTTTTTCCTGCTGTACTCATTCTCTTCTTGTCTCACTTAGTCTCTTTATCTTGTCCCTCCTTATTTTGTCTCTTCTCTTGCAGTCTCATCTCTTCCAATTGCATTTGCTCCTTGTCTCTTCTTCTCTAATTGTTTATTTTTATTTTCGCATGCTTATCCACTGTTCTAATTTTTTCATCTCAGTTCTTGTTTCTCATCATCGTCTTGTCTTTTCTTATCTCTTTTCCTCTCTCTTAATTTTATTAGTTTATTCTATTCTTATCTCTTCAGTTCTCCTTATATCTCTTGTTTGAAGTTTCCAGTCTCATCTCGTTCTGTTTTCTTTGATTCTTGTCTTCTTTGCACATTCTCCTTTTTGTTCTCACCTTGTCTCCTCTCAGTCTCACCCCATCTTAACCTTCATGGTCTCGTCTCTTATTTTCCAGTCTCATTCTCTGTTTGTCCTGTCTTCATATGGTTTTTGTCTCACCTTACTTTCTTTTCATCTTTTCTCTTCTCTTTCAGTCTTAGCTCTTAATTTCTTCTTGTTTTTGTCACCTTGTCTTTTCCCTTACTGTTTACTGCGTTGACAAAAATATTTTAAATGCATATGACCCTACTGGTGCAGTGTCTCTGCACATGTGGCTAATGGGTGTACATGTACATTTTCCAGCCCCACCATGTTCAGGTTAAAGTGTAGCCTACTGAAAAACACATAGATGCAAACTCACCTTTTTGAGATCAAAATAGGTCACCTACGAGATTTGTGTAGATCCAATGAGAAAGTGTTTTTGGTGGTGGGGGGGGGGGTCTTTTTACAGTACCATTAGTACCAATTCATATCTGTGCCCGCTTGTAGTCAACCACTTTTAAACGCTCCTGTGTGTTTTTGCGTACATGCTCTGGTTTCGAATTACAAAACCACAAGTTTATTTTCGTGTTTTTGCAGCGTTGAGTATTGTAGCCAATCACAGGCATCTCTGTTGAAAGCAATGGCCAGTCAGAGGTGTTTTCTGTAGGTTAATCAGAAGATCAGAAGTTTTCATAAGTTTACAGAGTTCTAGACGCTTGCAGATTTACCTAATATAATCCGAGAAAGACAAAACGTATGAGATTGATTGTGTAGTTAGTCATTGATTTATCAGGAGTTTTCACGTGAGTAAGCTCAGTCAGTTGCGCAATAAGAGCTTTGCTCTGTTTCTCTAAAATCTCTACATAATCCATTGACAATTTGAAGAAAAGTTTTGTTTGTCTAAGAGGACCGAATGTCCACGTATACTGTTTCAAGAGTGAGAAACGCGAGTGTAAAAAATGACTTGAGTGAATCCACTAAATTGTTCCGTCCTTCACTGCTATGATTGACAGTGATAACTGCCCTGGGCGGAACAATCTATCTGACAAACCAATGTCAAAAATAGACCTGTGCATTAAGTGATGCAGAGTAAATTCAGAGTAACAAAACTACAACAGCAACAAGTCTGTGTTGGCTGAGTATATTTAGCTGCTTCTACAGTTAAAACACTCTTTTTGATGTGTTATAATCACCATTTTATAATAAATTCAAAATCAAGACCTGAAAACTAGAGAGTGGAAATGACAACTGAGCTATTGAGTGATCCTCTGCTGCCATCTACTGGATATAATGGTAATTTCATGTAATTGTCATTTCAAAAGTCTTTGTTTTCCACAAGGTTTTTTGGCACATCTCCATGAATGAAAAGTGAATTTTTAAAGTGAATTTTACTGCACAACTGTAAAGTTAAAAATAATAAGGGTTTTAAATATTGTATAAGTGTTTAAAAAAAAAAAAAGTTTTTTTTTTTTTGTTTGGGGGTGGGGGGGTGGTTGCGTGTCTTTGTCACCTTTTTCACCCATGATGTGTTTGCATCCCTGAAAACAATATCTTGACTATGGGAGTATCGATCAGTAATCAATATGTCTTTGTTTTTATGGTTTTGTCTAATGTTAGGTGAGTTTCTGGGTGGTGAGGGAGATTCTTCATGCTCAAACTCTGAAGATCAGGGCAGAAGTGTTGAGCCTCTATATCAGAACAGCAAAGGTAAAAAAACACTCCATACAGTACATGTGTACTTCTTAAGTGATTATACTAGTTGCTAACCTTCTTTCTCTCTTCTTGCAGAAACTGTGTGACATGAATAGTCTCCATGCAGTGATGGCAGTAGTATCTGCTTTACAGAGTGCCCCCATCTTCAGGCTCACCAAGACCTGGGCTGTGAGTTATTTAATATACTGCTTATTAATATTTTGAATACTAGTTTTTAAATTACTTGCTAAAGCATATTTTTGTGGTAATTATTAGGAAATTATTTCCACATTTTAAACAATTTTTTTTTTATATTTTCTTTTTATTTATTGCTTTTTTTAATTTTATTTTCAAAGAAGCATTGTGTGTGTTTTTGGGTCAGGTTGGTACTTGGTTCATTCAATTATCGTTTTGTCCAACCCAGCTGCTACTGTATGTGTCTCCAAATTTCTTTAGACTGGGTTTTCATGTGTGTTCATAGGTTGTGAAATTATCCAGGCCTCCAACACGCTCTCAGTTAGTTATTGGTGAGGGCTGGAAACTGCAAACAAATGAATCACTGTGAAACCTTGAGCTGTTTCTTTCCAATACTTACTCTGTTTAGTTTTTCCCCTTTCAATCTTTACTGGAATTAAATCATGCAATTAATTTCCCAAACATGATACCCTCCGTTTGAACACACTCAATAGTGGTAGTGATTTTTGTACCCCTGTAATTTATTAAAATAGCATAAAATGATGGTGCTTGAGTGGATATTTTCTCTCTTTCTAATGATGGAGAAGTTGTTGTTAATGTTGTTCATAATGATATCCTTATGAACTGTCTGCCTCAGTTTCTTTAAAGATCATTAGATTGCGTTAAACCCGAAAGCTAATAGTGGGGTTTCCCAAGCACTCATCTGTTTCTACTATAAAATAGGGCAACTATCATAAACCAGACACCTGTTCCTCAGGTTTTTATAACTTCACAGCATGTTTGCTCACAAATCATTCTGTAGACGAGCATCTGTGCTGCACTTGGGTTGCTGAGATTCATTAGCATTAGCAACTTCAGGTTTCCCAGTTTTTTTTTTTTTTTTTTGTCTTTCTCTTTCGACCAGTACAAAACCACCAAAGAACCACCTGGAATGCCCAAGGAACCTCATAGAATGCTCTAAAACCACTCAGAACACCTGAGACCTGGCAACCACTCAGAACACTCTAGCAACACATATGCAATTCTGAACGTTTTAGAAGCCACAAGACAATACCTTGGCAGCCACCAGCAACATCTTAGCATTTTGGTGACGGCTTTTTGCATGTGCAAGCAGTATTTGTTTGTATTTTGAGGGGAGCTATGGTTACCATGGTAAACTTTTATAAGGATCAGGCTATCCAGCATCTCTGTGTATCTGTCTTTTCTTTGGAAACATTGTCTTGTCTTGTCTTCAGTCACAGCCAGCATCCCCCTTCTCAGTACTGTCCCTAGTGTACCATTTTCAGTCTTTTACATAACTGGAATATTCCTCTCCCCCGCTCTTTCTGTCAGATCTGTGTTTTCCATGGCTTCTCAGACTAGCTTTCCTCAGACATAGCCAAAAGCACACACTCCTATATAGTGGGCTCTGAACATACTTCTATGTGGCTATTTTTGTAATTTATTTAAATATTTTCCCTTATAAATTGTATTATCCAGTATGATTTGAGAATAATCCAAATAGCATCTTGTTCTTCAGTGGAAATTCAACCTTTTGTACAGATTTTAAAAATATTGGTGGCACTTTTTGATTGTCCACTTTAGACATTCTTCTAACTATAAGTAACTTTGCAACTACGTCAACTGCCTGTCATTACAATATTAGTAGACTGTCTGTTTAATATCTGCCAACAATTTATTTTGATGGTTCCCCCAACAGACATTTTATTGACTATAAGTGACTTTGCCTTTTTACACTTAAAGGGATAATTCACCCAGAAATGAAAATTGCCCCATGATTTACTCACCCTCAAGCTATCCTAGATGTATGAGACTTTCTTCCTTCAGATGAATATAATCAGAGTTGTCCTGGCTCTTCCAAGCTTTATAATGGCAGTGGATGGCTGTTGAGATTTCAAAGCCCAAAAAAGTGCATTCGTCCATCATAAAAAGTGCTCCATGCTCCAGGGGGTTAATAAAGGCCTTCTGAAGTGAATTGATTAGAAGTTAGAAGTACAAAACGAGGATTTGTAAAGGAAAATGTCAGAGAATTTCGATATACAGTAAGCCAAGAGGAGGCTGTTTTTTCTTTGCGGTAAACAAAACTTGGTTCTCGCGAGACAACAGATTCTCACTGGAGCTTACGTACGTACTATGTCATCCGCTGGAACACTCTCTCATGAACGTGCGTACGACAGTTAGCAAAAGCTAGAGATTACACTTTATAATGTTTTAAATATGGATATTTTTCTTACACATATGCATCAATTCACTTCAGAAGGCCTTTATTTACCCCCTGGAGCTGTGTGGAGCACTTTTAATGATGGATGGATACACTTTTTGGGCTTCAAAATTTCAACCCCCATTCACTGCCATAATAAAGCTTTGAAGAGCAAGGACATTTTTTAATATAACTCTGATTGTATTCATATTATTGTATTCATTTTTTGGTGAACTATCCCGTTAATGTATCAAATAAACCGATTCTAAGACATTTAGTCCCTTTACAAACTTCCTGCTAAGAAGTTTTGCTGTTCTTCTGGGGTCATTTGCAGTAATTTTATCCACACATGGACCTGCAGACAGAATGATTTTGGAGAACTTGTGTGTGTGTGTGTGTGTGTGTGTATGTGTTTGCGTGAGAGGTCACATCAGGTGGCTCTTAATTTGGTTGGGTTTGTTTGAATTTACTTTGCGGTACTCTGGGTTTCATTTCAGCGCTATCAGCTTTTCCTTTGTTTGCAGAGCTCTTATTTAATCTTATCTCTATTTGCTGTCTTTGTTTCTCCCACTTTTGTTTTTGCTGAGAACATTACTAAACACTAAACATTAGTTTTCAGTTTTTCTCTTCTCTTGTTTTGGTCAGGCGGAGATATTTTACGCCGTCCCGAATGCGATTATGTTTACGATTGCACTGCCAAGTGGTTGATAAATGTAAAACAAACAAAAATCACTTTAACTGTGAATGATTACTGGAAATATGATAGAGATGATGAGCACAGACACTAAAAATCAGCACTCTTGAGATCTGTTGTTAGAGACTGGATTGTTTACAGTCTAGTTCATTTAGATGATTTAAACCCTGATTTACTAAATGTTTGTATGTCTAGAAACACATGCTGACTTGATAAAACATTCAAAAAATGTCTGAATGTTGTCTACTGGGGGTTGCTGCACTTCTGCATGTCACAGATGCTGATAATAAAGCCAAATTTGTATTGAACCCAGATTATTCCTTTTAAAGGCATTTATTATAGACCGGTAAAAGAACTCGCTCATTGTTTTTGTTACAAAAACAATTCTCTTTTTCTTACTCTGTTTCCCACAGCTTTTGAGTCGAAAGGACAAGGCCACGTTTGAGAGGTTGGAGTATCTCATGTCTAAAGAAGACAACTATAAACGCTTGAGAGATTACATCAGCAGCCAGAGCATGACATCCTGCATCCCGTATCTGGGTAATTTTTTCTTTCCTCTCTTATTTGCACACACAAAACATAACCTTGTGGGGAGGTCCTGTTCCAATTTCCAAGGAAATTATAAATGCACACACTTCACGTCTTGCAGACATTTTAAAATTTGAATCAATTAAAGATTTTAATTAAATTGTCCCATTTAAGGCATTTTTGTCTTGTTTAGATATCCTCAGAGTTCTAGGGATGCCTTGTGGATGATTTGTACTAAATAGCCAACTTGAATATTACCTTTTGAGTTTGTTTCATTGTTTGTGCAGTTATTATTTCTGTGTAAATTAGAGCTGTCAAAATTAACACATTGACACATCCGATTAATTATGTAAGTGTAATTCAATTTTCTTCACTCTATTATTTGTTGACATTCTGAAAAATGATTGACTGGCAGAAGAAACACAGGCTGTTCCCCTAAGGCTGTTACAGGGACAGGTGCGATTTGTCATGAAACCGGTTTCTGTCATATCTGACAGTTTTATATTGATATTAAACAAAAAATAGTATTATCACAGCTTTGTTTTGAAGAAGAGAAAAGTGTAGGTGAGACAATAAATTGCAAAGTTGCATTAACTTTATGCGCACACATCCCACTATGCGTCTTATCCCTATATTTATATAGTTATAAACATAATTAATGGTATATATAAAATATATTGTAAACAATTAAAATGTTACCAGAACAATATAATATAATATACACTACCATGTTTTTGCAAGAAGTCTCTTATGTTCACCAAGTCTGCATTTATTTGATCAAAAATACAATAAAAACAGCAATACTGTGAAATATTATCATCATGTTAGCTGTCTATTTGAATTTATTTTAAAATTTATTCCTGTGATTTCAAAGCTGAATTTTCAACATCTTTACTCCAGGCTTCAGTGTCACATGATCCTTCAGAAATCATTCTAATATGCTTATTTGCTGCTCAAAAAGCTTTTTAAAATTAACATTTTAAAAATAAAATTGAATATTTATTATTTTGACAGCACTAGTGTTTTCATATTAGACTAGATTAGATTAGTTTCAGGGTTGCACATATTTATTTATTTTTATTTTTTTTATTTCATTCATTATTTGACAGGGACAATGGACAATTAGAAAACTGCCCCAGAATTAGCTACAGAGCTAAATTTCATCAGCTGTCCCTGGGCAGGAAAATACCAATACAAATTAAAAAAACATCAGTATAATACCATGTACAATAAAATCCCCCCAAAATTTAACAGATAATTCCCCACAAAGAAACTACAATCCATTTTCTACACAATATCCCCAATAAATACTACAAAGCATCACCCTTCAAAAAATTATAAAAATTTTACAACTCACCAAAATTCCAATCAGAATACAAAAATACTCAATGGTCACACACCTGACTCGTCTTTAACCATATTTTCAAATGTAGCTTAAACTGTGCTAAGGTGGAGCACTGTCTTATGTTAATTGGTAAATTATTCCAGTTATTAACAGCCCTTACAGAAAATGCTGAATGACCAAAATCAGTAACTCTAAAATTCACTGCACAATCACCTCTTGACGAAGCTCTAATTTGTCTTATATTTTCAGTACAAGAGAAAACAAATTCTTTGAAGGTGCAAGATTATTAACAAATTTGTATATTAAACAACAATTGTAGAACACAACAAAATTGTCAAAAGTAAAAAAAAAATTGTACTTGTTGATAATGAAACCATGATATCTGTTAGGTTTCTTGTCAAATACTTTTAAAGCCAGTTTATACAAAGTATATAAAGGTCTAAGAGTAGATTTTCCTGCTTGTGACCATGAAGTAATAAAATAGGAAAAATGAGAAAAGATCAAAGAATTCAAAAAGACTCTTGAAGCTTCTATTGAAAGTTGACTCCGTATGAATTTTAAATTTCTAATTTGAGGTGTCACTGCACAGACTATTTTTCGAACATGCTTTTCAAATGTTACATGAGAATCTAAGATAACTCCAAGATATTTAAAATCTGGTACAATTTGTACTTTTTCACCATTAACTAATATATCTGGTTAGACCTCCTTCTCCTTTTTAATTTTCAAATACATACAGGCACTTTTATGAATATTTAATGTTAACCAGCACTGAGTAAACCAATCTAAAAATTTTTTCATTGCGATAGATAATTTTTGTGCCACCTGTTCTTTTGTTTTGTCATGTACATAAATCACAGTGTCATCTACGTATATTTGAATAAGTTTTTGACAAACATCTGGAAAGTCATTCAAGTACAAACTAAAGAGTAATGGCCCTAGGGTTGACCCCTGAGGAACCCCTGTAGAGGAATCCCTGTAGAACAATCTCTTAAAGAAGATATGTATTTTTTTTAATCCGGGTTATGCTGTTTCCTTGATGTAAGATAAGACTCAATCCATTTTATTGTATCTGCTTTTATTGTACATAAGTTTTTCAGTCTAATACTCATTAGAACACCTGGAGATTTGGTTTGGTGCTCACACGGCACATAGTGTGACCCATTAAATATAACTATAAAAAATAAATAATAGTAATAATAATATTATTGGACTTTTATTTATTTCACTTTTTTAAAATAAAATGAAATAATAAAGTGTGATTAATGCTATTATAGGCTATTTTGAAATAAACAGTGAGTATTAAATATATAGTACAATTAAAAATACAATGCTAATATTTACATTTTCATTTTTATTTATTAAGTTTTATCTAAATTTTCATCATTTTCAAACCTAAAATCAGCAAGCTTTTATTTCGGTGGGTTGCCGGCAAGTAAGTAAATGTGCTGCTGAGTGAAGAGCACACGTGAAGTGCATCAGTGAATGAAGTTTTACATTTTGCTGTGAAACCGGCAGCACATAGACTAGATTTATGTTTTCAGTTTTCATCTTATACAGTCTTACAGTTAGTTGATCTAAAATGGTGATTGTGCATTAACATCTCTCAAACATGTCATTATGCAAATGAACAGTCTGAACATACAGTAGTCAACATTTGAAGTGGACCAAAAAAGTTCATCAAAGTTGTCCAAAGACAAGAACACATTTTGGTTTTAGGACAATTTTGATGAAAGGTTCTGGTCCACTTCAAATGTTGACTAGGGTATTTATCCATCACATTTTTTATTTTAGTCGTGCATGCGCACCACTTATGTGCACCCCTGATTATATTATATTATACATGTGCAAAATTAAATTGCCTGTGACAGTGTACTTCCTTTGTAGTGTAAACATGCTTTTGAGAAATGTCATCCTTACAAGCTTGTCAAAGCACATTCACTCATGTACTTATACGCTTCATTACATGCATTTTGCTCAGTGCAAATTCTTATAATACTCTTATATAAAACTGGCATCGTTATTAGCAGTTATGCTCTGTTTCTGTGTGTTGGAGTTACTTCATCTTCTGAATGCCATCCCAGTCCTCTTCTGTTTAGGGCTTGGGTGGGTAATGGGAGATGCTCCTGAGCCATTGGATACAGGCATGCATCAGTTAAAGCAAAATCCTCTTCCCTTTTTTTCACTGTTTTTCTTTTATGCTGCTGTTTTTTTTTGTTTTGTTTTTTTTTTTATACTGGCAGCACAAATTGTCTTGAGCAAATTGGAAAACATTTCTTCTGAATGACATGAAAAAATGTGTGTTTTCACTCTCCACTTGACTTGCATCAAATTTTTCGTAGACGTGTCTGTTTTCTTGCATCTTTTTGGCATGGATATGTTGTATTGCGAAAGAGATATTCTGTCCTTCGCTGTGCCTCTCTCCAATGTGTTTTATCATGTGTTAACATTCAAATGACTTAAGATAGAAAGAAGTGGAAAATAAATGTGCTCTGTAGTTCCTCTGGGCTGCGTTTACACAGTCAGTGTTTTAGATTAACAGCCATATTTACAATGAGTCGGGAAACTGTACTGTTCACACAGCTGCTTACAGGAGCGGATTAAATACTGTATGGCTACTGTACTGTAAAGACAATACTGTCTGCCATAGAGTGTTATTACGTGCTTTAATTCATATTTCATATGCAGTTTATGTATTATTTTGTAGCTAAGTTGTAGCCAAGTTGTCACCAAGTAGGGATGCAAAATATAGCAGACCTTTATTGGCTGACCTTTATCTAAATTTCATTATAACATTGTGATGCCAAAGTTCACTTAATTCATTGAAAAGTGAAAATTCTGTCACCCAAAAATACAATGAAAGTCAATAGGGTTTCATTGACTTTCATTGATTGCTCAGTGATTGGTCAACAAAATTGTTAATGCGACAATAAAACAACAAATTTGACATTTCTCAAAATACCTTCTTATGTAGTCTACTAAGGAAGAAATTAATTAATGTTTGAAATGACGTGAGGGACTAAATTATTACAGAATATTAATTTTTGGTCGAATTATCATTTAACCGAAGGCAATCTTGTTCTTAACTGAACTTTATACAAACAGAACCATATTTATCACTATAAACTGGACGTATGTCATGTTTACGTGTGTTTGCCCTGGTGTGTTTGGTACGGGGCTGGAGGACTCCCAGACTCTTTGGAAGGCAGAGAGGAAAATACTGCTCTCTTGTACAACTTGAGGTCTGAACTGCATTAAAGAACTGCCAGTCACTCTCCTTGTAAATCTGCTCAAAGTAAAAAATAAGAGAGTGAAAGGAAGATGGAGGAATTTGAGGCAGAGAACTGGAGGATCTCTTGTGTTCTCAGATTTGGCCGTAATACTGAAACAGTTTCTTTTGACCTGCTGGATGTTCTTTCACCTGTTACCCCCTCCTCCCTTTAGCTGTCTATCTGTCCATCTGTCTTGATTTTTATGGATTAAGTGTCTTTTCCATAGATGATTGCAGATCCTGCCTTTCACCTGACAGCAGTATAATTTAAGAGTGAGCGGTATGACCAAAATTTTGTATAATAGTTATTTTATGTTGCAGTAGTCATATATTTTGCAGTGTAGCTATTATTAACAACCCAGTGTTGTTTTATATGTATTACATAATCATTTCATAATAATTCCCCCTTTTTTATAATCTAGTTTCTTCTGTATTGTGTTTTGTTTCATCTTGTCTCGGTTTTGTTTGGTTTTGGATTTATTTAATTTTTGGTTTTATCTTGTCTTGGTTTTGTTTGTTGTTGTATTGGGTTGTTTTGTTATGTCTTCGTTTTCTTTTGTTTGGTTTTGGTTTTTTATTTGTTTTTTAATCTCTTTTTTTTGTTTGTTTGTTTTGTTTTGCATTTTGTTTCATCTCACCTCAGTTTTGTTTGGTTTTGGTTTTTGATTTATTTAAATATTAGTTTTATCTTGTCTTGGGTTTGTTTTTTGTTGTGTTGGGTTGTTTTGTTATGTCTTCGTTTTCTTTTGTTTGGTTTTAGTTTTTGATTTGTTGTTTTTTTTGTTTTGTTTTGTATTAATAATGTTGTACAGTCCCAGAAAAGTACACCAGAGTGTAGCAGTCTGCTGCATCTTTCACAACTTAGCACTCAGACCTGGCTTGCAAGATGTACCATTGTCCCATGCAAATGATGTGCCTGATCTTCATAATTCTTTTAGTGAGTCTGGTGCTAAAACTGCACAGACTATGCATATAAATGACGCTAACTCATTGTGGGTGAATTCTCCCTTTGGTCTTTTCACTTCTGCTTTGGCAATCAGAGACGGTGATTTGTGGTGTGTTATGAAAGCGCTCAGGTGGGGCGGTGGGCTCTGACTGCATCCAGACAGCTTCATCACAGTATGAATGTGAGAAAAACTGGCTGGAAGGCTATTGAGAGGAAGATGAGGTAAAGGATCGGGTCAGTGTCCAAATGGTTTGTCTGTTTTGTAATAATAGGATTTCCCTACTGAAAACACTGGGTTAGACTGAAGTTTCCAGCTGGATGCACATAGGTGTGTGTGTGTGTGTGCAATCTGTAGAATCTGTGCAATCTGTGCATGCTTGGACTGAGTCTGAGGGGCTTGTGAATACTCACTGATCTAAACCATTGTCACTCTGGAGTGTGTGTACTTTGAGGAAATGTCCCCAGAAGCAAGCTGAAACGGCTTCCTATTGGTAATATATGGCAACAAATGACTGATAAATACATTTAAATAATGTTGTGTTTATTTTAAAAATGCAGTTTGGGTTAAGCGTAGTTTGCAGATTTCATAATTAGCATAAAAAATAAAAAAACAGATGGCTATGGTCCTCATTTAGATAAGTAATCGTGTGTGTGTAATCTGACCTTCCTCGGCTAAACAGTTGTAATATCTTTCTTTTCCTTTGGATTGGATGCTGACAGGTCCTCAGTTCTCCCACCGGCCGCCAACAACCACAGCAGACACACAACACACATACACGCACACGTAATACCAGTACCTCCTGCAGAGACATTGTCTGGAAATCCTATCAACCCACATACTGCAAAGTTCACATGGGGTCAGCTGATACTGTTGGAAACTTTGATCTAGCAATGAATCTTGCATTGAATGCATTATTAAAAAACTAATCGTAATTACTGTAGTACTACTCTTTCATAATAATTACACATTCATGTCTGTTCAGGACCTGTTTTCAGTGGTAAAGTTGTGAATCAGTTGTAAAATTTGGAAAACATCTCAGGAATTAATAAATAAATCATGTGATTGATCACAACAAAATAAATTATATTTATTTTAAATTAGCTTTTAGTTTTATATTTTCAGTTTTCAATTTAATTTTTTTTAATTTTTAGTCATGTCACGTTTTTATGAAAAACATCTTGACTAAATGAATAAATATGATTTAAATGTGATTAATCACATCAAAATAAAATTGGATTGGTGGTGTTTTAGTATGATTTATATACTACTAATATGAATATAATATTAATATTTTGATCATTTTAAAGTTGATATGATGATGATGACCCTGAACTGGATCAAGCCCAATCATGACCAGAATTTCTATTGCATGATTCATTGAATCGTGTAGTAAAGAATCGTTGTCAGTGCAATGGCGTTTCAGAAACTAACAGCCCGTGACGTGCCAAAACTTAAATTTACCACTTTCACAGCTGATGATTTTAGCGGTCATCAGTCTCTATCCAACAAAAACTTTTACGAGACAAAAAGCGAGTTTATGGCCGGATTGTGACTGCACTTGTTGTCTAAGTTTGATTATTTACTCTGATGTGCCACGTGCATGAACGTGTGAAGCCTGTGATCTGTGTCTCATGGGGAGATGCATGCTGGGAAACAGATGGAAGCTCTTTAGAGAACGTGTTAGAGCGTAGACCGCTCACAAAACTTCATCTGCATGTGTCTTTCTCTCCTCTATGAGCGCATGTGTCCGTGTTCTCCCGAAAGAATTAGATGCTTGGCTGTGAGTGATCGAGGACGTTTTGAAAGATAGTCCCGCTGGGGAAGCCGGGAACAGGGAGGCATAACTTTTATGAAATACACTTTTGTGGAGCTATAACCTAAGCACTTTATATGGAAGGAATGTCTTGCTCTTTTGTCTCCATCTCTCTCTCCCTCCCTCCCTCTGGATCCCTCTCTTTCTCTCTCTCTCTCTCTCTCTCGTCTCAGTCTCTCTCGCCACCATTCGTGACTGGACGGCAGAAATGTGTTTTTCATTGTCTCTATGTGCTGTAGTCCTCCCATTTTCACATGTCTGCATACTTTTGACATGAAATCTCTGTTTCTTTCGGTCTCAAACACTCACTCACACGCATACTCCTGCTCATATTGCAGAAAAATCAATTGTGTAATTGAAAAACCAGCTGTGACTCCATACGTACTGTGCAAAAAAGTTTCACTCAGACTTTTGGACGCTGTTTTATTCAGTGTTGGAGCAGCGTTGAGAGTGGATTCAGAGATCAATTACACAAAATCTTAGTTCGTACCAAAATTACATTCAGGCATAAGTGTGTCTGCCCCCTGTCAATGAGAGTCCATCAGAGACTACAGAGATGAGTGTGTTTGTGTCTGTATATGCGTATGTTTATGAGGGAAGTCTAGCATAAATTCAACGGTTCTACAAAGTTTTTCTTTTTTTTTTTTCTTTTCTTCCTGTTTTGCATGTGTGTTTGTGAGCTAGTCAGTGGTGTAACCAAATATTGAAGATTGAATGACCAAATGAAAAATCAAAACTGACCCCTTTTACTTTCATAATTATTCAAAAGAAAAAAAAAGACTTGGTAAAGCCTTGTCTAAAAGTTATATAAAAAAAGTCTCTTGGCCTTCTGTTATTTATAGGCCTTACAGACAAATATTTATACTTATTTATAATTAATAAATTTAAAAAATTAAATAAATTCCACTTCCTTTAATTCCAATTAACTTTCTGTTTGGTACGACCAATTAACTTCAAAGTCAAACTCATTCATTAAAAGGAGGCCAGTTTCTAAATTCTGAATCTTTAATTTAAAATGTAATGATTTGCTCATTTTGCTCTGAAACAACTATAACTCTGACATCATTTAGGCTGCACAGGGTATTCAATAATCTTGACAATCGTTTTAACAAATTAGCATTTGGTTTGGCTCTATTATGGTATTTAACATCCACTTTTAAAAATCCACTCAACTCCCAGTAAGTGAAATCTAGTTCACCCCTGCATTTTTGTCTGAACATCTTGTTTCAGTCGAAAGTGTCATATTATAAAGAAAATAACACTGAATTTAAGATTTAGTTATGAAAAATGCATACTTATTGACCTCTAAGATAGATGTTGGGGACATGATTATTACAACCATGGAGTCAAATGCAATATTCTCTCTCTGTTGGTAAAAGTATACAAAAGTTTGTCAAAAACACAATGGTACATCATAATAGATGATTGGAGGATTATAACCGTCATAAATACAGATCACTGATATATAAATAACAAATGATTACTGCGGAGTCCTTAAATTAACTCTTACAAAAATGAACAAATATAAAACAAAGTATATTTACAGACCAACATTACCCCCGAATGCAGACGGGCCCTGGTGAACAGTTCAGCCCAGTGTCAGTCCTTATTGTTACAGACACACCTCCAAAGCCAGAGGCCAAAATCTGGTTAGTTGCGAAGATCTTTGATTTAAAAACCTGTAATTGAGGATTTGAGGTCTTCAGTCCAGGAAGTGAGGAAGAGTCAGAAGGAATGGACAGCAGTGAAGAGAAATGCAGGAGTTGGAGAAGAGCAGGAGATGCTGAAGTTGACCATGTTGTCATCCAACTTCTAGTTCTTACTAGGTCGTCTTCTCTGCGTTTGGATGGACCAAAGGACATTGGTATACAAGTCTGGAGGAACGCATATCCTTCCACTCCTCCTCTTCTGGATTTTTATCGGTGCTGTACCAATGATGACTATACTGTGCTATACATGTCAGTCCTCATAAACATGAATGTGTGATTATAAATAAGTGCTGAAGTGAGTACATTCAAGCAATTTAGGCTCCAATCAGGTTTGGTAAACGGGTGAGGTCCTGGGGTGAACCTCAGTCTATTGGCCGGATCATCATACGGACTGATTTGAGCGAGTAGAACCCGCCTCCATACTCCGCCCAGAAGATCCCATCCTGGAACTTGCTGCGATATACACCGCCGGAGTACCACACACCGTTCAGATTCGTTTGACCACACGCGTTGTACCACCAGCCGCCTTTGTGGAAATGAGCGCAGTTGCCTGGCATAGAAGAAGATGGAGAAGAGAATGCAATGAGTTGGAATGATAGAACACTTTAGAAGCTTTCGATCTTGTTGGAACCAATTTGAAATAGATGACTAACTTTCATGACTAGTCTAAGCCTTTTAAGCAACCAGAAAGAGGTTTAAACAGGACCTCTGAAACGAACCAAACAGTTCTTACATTCTGTATTTTACCCAACCCTTAAGCCCGGTACACACCAAGCTGACGCCGACGAACTAGTGGCGATGAAAGCAGACTGTGGGGTTGGCCGACGTCGGCAGCGTCATGGGTCCAAAGTTGCCCTGACACACCAAGCCGACGCTCGACAACTGACGGCCAAGTAGCACGTCCATTCTACGCCTTTCTCGCGCACTGGTTCGCCAGCTGAACAGCCAATCAGAATGATCAGATGGCCCGACTGACCGACGAGCTCCGACGCCGATTCAACATGTCAAATCGGCCGAAAACAAGCCGACGAGGACCAACTTCAGCCGACGGTGCGGAACACACTGAGAAAACTTAGTTGGCCGAAGAACAAAAACTGCCCGTCGGCCGACCGTCGGCTTGGTGTGTACCGGCCTTTATAGCTATGGACAGTTTGCCATTTTCTTCAGCAATTGCCCTGTTTTAACTGTCTGTTAGTATCTAACCTGTAAAGGCGTCTTTATCCCGGTCAAGCGTTGTGAAGGGTTTTCCATTGTGGCTTGTGAGGGAGTCTCCGGCATTGCCCTGGTAGGTGCCCAGTCTCAGCCTGAAGGCCTCACTCTCAGACTCCAGATGGAAGCTGCTGTACTCTGCGTACACTTTCTTTCCAACCCAGTCCTCTAGCTCCACCAGCAATTTGTAGTCCCCCTGCTTGGCTAGATTATAGATGTTCTCCAAGCCCAGCCAGTGTTCTCCATCTATGTTCCCAAAGCCTTTCTGTGTGGGAGAAGGAGGGAGGGAATGAGAGAAACCATAATAGAGACAGAGTATGTGACAGAGAAGTTTGATCTTTTCTCCAATGGAAATAGTTCATCTAAGTCTTGAGCATGTTTAGTGGATTTATATGCGTTTCCCCAACTGTGTGCAGTTATTCTAGTTGTTTTCATTTCATTTGTGTCACTGAGCAGGATTTGAGGTATATTTCTGTAGTAGGCCTTCAACTCTGGAGTTACAATTCACTCATCTGGCAAGTGAATACACTTAACTTTGACTAAATCGGTGAAGTCACACTCCCAGGACGGACTTTGCAGGGAACATGAGAACTACTTTATAAAGGCATAACTGGATTTTTCCACTGATTTCAGCAGTGTACAGGGGTAAAATGGTCATTTTCGGTCCATTGCTCTTGGAAGAGGATTGAATTATGTGCTTTGTCTCTACAAGCCTCCTATATATCACAGCTATAGTTATTTGGTTTCCTAGACTAAAGGGGAAATGTTCAGCCCTAATGCTGAAGAAATCATGTTGTGAAATACATAGGTTGGATTTTTTTAAACGTATCTTTGTATTATCTAGCATAGTGGCATACAGTAGTAAGAGCATGCAATACTATGAAGCAATACTATAACTTCTAACTTATGGTCTATTGCCATGCACTAATATTTTCAGCCCTCTGGCTAATATTGAATAAACCAATAATCATTTTTCATGTTACTTTGGTAAAGAAAAACAAAATTAATTAAAATCTCAATGTAAACACATTTAAAAATAATACATACTACAGGTGAATTCCGGTGTCAAAAAAGGGTCAGTTGACAAAGGTGAAGGATGTTATGCTGTTTGCCCTAAAAGTCTGTGGTGTTACTTGACCTGAAAAGTCTTGAGAACCACTGACCTACAGTAAATCACTGATGAGCCTTACTGGGAATCTCATCACACATTCCATCTATCTTACTAATTCACTTACACGCTCGCACGACAGAGATGTGGGGCAGTTATGTAAATGCAGACATTGTGGCTATCTCCCTATTTCCCTGTTTCCTATCAGAAGTTTACAGTTACTGAATTTGGATAAACAGTCAGGAAAGAGATGACTTCACTGCTAACTGAGTGTCGTAGTTTTGTATGTCCGTTAGTCTGCAGCATACTCTGGCCAGTGTGTTGTGGGCCTTTACCTTATAGTTATCCCAGTTCCTGAAGAAGTTGACAGAGCCATCTTTCCTTCGCTGAAAAACAGTCCATCCTCCGTTGTCTAATTTATGTTCGCACCAGGCCTGAATCAGTCTATCACTGCCCTCTGCCTTCAACAGATACATCCCACTGGTGCTGTGTCCCGCCTGCCGCACCTGGAAACAGTCTCTGAAAGGGCCTGAGGAAGACAGGGAGAACAGAAAACTGGGGTTCTCATTCCAGTATGTCATATCTGGACCAATGCAGTGACATTGATAATGATAGTTTGCATTCACAATGTGACTAGCACATAAATTAGTTCAAGTTCTCTTGTACATTTGCGTAATTTTGTGCAGATATGAGTTGTATTTACTGTGTATCTGATTAAACTTGTGCAGCTCAAGCGGGTCGATTGGAATATTTGGAACTATTGTTCTTTTTAGATTTTTCTTCAAAAATGCTTGTACTTTAATATATTGGCCTTTCTGTCATATTGTCATCAGCAGTATTAACTATGATTAAAATATTTTAATAATCATTTAATTCTATGAGAATAAGTCCACATCACAGCTATAATGATAATGTCACGGAGGAACAATAACGTTGGACTTTCAGAAGCTTTTCCAGCTAATGACGAGATAAACAGTGATAGCCATTGAACGATGAATAGCTCATTATAACATAACCTTATCATCTGTTGTTATGTATTTCACTGTAGGTGTCATTATACTTAACGTTCTTATTGGAACAGGCCTACCTGGTTTCATTGTGTCGTTATTAAGGTTGCATTAATTGTGGTTTGAACCAGCAGTTTTTTTTGAACACATAATATAGATGTCTCGGATCAGTTTAGAGAATTTTCCTGACCATAGAGAGACACTATTGTCTTAACTGAAAGCTCTCCACACAGGGTCTTCTGCCCAGAGTACAAGAGATCTCCCAGCACTCCAGATTTGGCTGAAAGATAAATACCCAGGTCTGTCCTGATGAAGTTACCATGCCCAGACACCAGCTCAGGCCTTGTACGTGTCCCTCTTCCTTTGGTTATTTTCCGCTCATTTTTCTTTTTCCTCTTTACTTTGAGCTTAAGCTAAAATCATTATCAGTCGTATAGGGGTGAGCCAGAGATGTAGAGAGGAAGAAAAAGAAAGAGAGATTCCCTTCTGCCAAAGGCCCTTTTGGGCGGTATGATTGTGTTGTATAAGAGGAGTTTTCCTGTGTTGAGAGGAAGTTCTTCAGTAGCTCTAGCTGTGCTGAAACAGCTGCGTTAACCAGCCAGGTCCCAGTGTGGCCCTGACCGCCTGTGCATGAATGACAGCCATTGAGCTTATACAGACAGGCATTGTGCCGGGCGGTTTCGAGCGGCAGACATAGGCAGAGTGGGCGTTCTCTCTGC
>JAFVLL020043173.1:0-20189 GCA_021397915.2 Tor tambroides
TTGGATATTCTTAGTCCTCCTTTCCGTTCTTTCAATCGCTTGACGTATACGTCGAAATTCCATGTCCATTATTGTGAATCCCGCGAGACACAACAAAAACACAGCTCCGATCACAGCATCCTCCATCCTCCTGTTGTTAACGTTGTTCTTCTTTGTTTATGTTGTTGAACACCGCGTACAAATGACGTCACTTCTTAGTACCCACTGTCGGTGCAAATGCAACCCTTTAAATGGTACTGGGAAATAGTTCGCGCAAAATCATCCCAGTACTTTAGTACTGTACTTTAGTTCTGGAACTAAAGCAGTGCGAAAGGCCCTATGGATACACATACATACAGTATGACAAAGCACCAGATTTGCTGGCCTGAAGGTCAGCGATGCGAGTGGCTTGACTGGTCAGTGTGATCTCTTTATGGCCACGTCAGGTGCCAACATCCCAAACCCTCTGCCCAAGACTCCCTGGCGCCAACAGAGCTCTGGATGTCAGAGTCGGCAACCGTTTGATTTAATCACATGTGTTTTGATCTACACCTCAACCAGAGCACAGGATCAAAAAGGACTTGAGGTGCAGGATTTACTACACAGATGATCAAAACAATACAGAAACTTCCTAAACTACATTGCTAAGAACAGAATTCCTCAAGAAACCAACTCAAACATCACTAAGAAAACATTTTTGGACATGAACCATGGTAATACCATAGTACACTTTGAAGTAATACCACAGTATTTTGAAAAGAGTGGTAAAGTTTAATCATTTTTATTTTTATTTCTTTCAGTCAGTACCATATAAAAGAAATCTATAAACAAAATATATATACCATACAAAAGCTAAATATAAACTCAAATAGCCCACAGTTCAAATACCAAGAATTTTATGACTTTCTAACTGAAATGAAAACATATTAAAAGATGAATTTCCATAAGATATGGAATGCATTACAAAAGTCAAAGACGTATGCAAATTACAAACTCTATGCATGCTAACACACTGCATAACAGATAGTGAGAGTGTGTGTGTGCGAGTGCGTTATACACACACTCTACTACAGCTCAAACTAATGAGAGCATGTCATGCATCAAGAGCTTCCAAACAGATATATTAACAAGAATTATGGAAGTCAGTACTGATGTTTCAATCTCAAATCTATCAATCTCACAGTGTGTCACAGTAACAACATCCGTGACGGCCACGTGCTGCAAGCTGGCTACGATCTGGGGCTTTTTTTTCCAAAAACATATCATACTTTTTTGTCTGGAAATGTACTTTTGCAATAGCTATTGACAGCTGGTTATCTAATATACTGCTAATCAGCAGACAACTGCCTGTAGAATAACAATTTAAGCTAAGGTTTCCTAAAATCTAACATTTATTACCAATTTGTGTAAAACGTTAACAAAATCTTTAATATTTCCTATAGATAGCATAAATAAACAAAGCTGAAAAATGTGATATTCACAATTTTCAGCTTTTTCTTCATCTGTATTCTACATATTTTTCTCAGAGGATTGTTCCTACACATAAAATCATGTTGAATTTAACCCTACATAAATAAGCATAATTAGTTGCTAATGAAGTACCCTTGCTCTCCTATGAATCTGTAATAAGAATGTCTTGTAGAAAAAACAAAATAATTCTTACACCATGTCTACACCAGATAAAAAGATAAAAACATAAAAACAGATCTCACCGATTATAATTAGCAGAGCTGTCTACACTGTCTACAAAAAAATTATCTTGCCATTTTATTGTCCTAGTTCATATGAAATAAATGTAATTTATTTCCAAATACATTTTTGATATCAATTTTATTTGTGCATTTAAATCAAAGTCACATTTAAATTTACGGAGTGTCTATTTACACTAAGTGCAAATAGCCCGTCTTATTATTATCGCTGGTGGTAAGACACATGCTTTTTGACGCGAGCGACCCGAGTTCGATCCCGCCTTTTGCCGAATTTTTTTTTTTATCTCATATTGCATCAAAAAGGCATTTTTTTTTAATAAAAATGAAGGAAATAATCAAAAAGTTGAAAATAAGTGTATCGGGTAGGGTTAAGGTAGGTGTAGGGAGGGCTTTATTGTCCCAATAAGGTGGAATGCATTTAATAATTTGAATTAAAATTATAATTTACACTCAATGCGTTATTATTGCGTACTGTTTTATAATGTACGACAATACTGAGGTGCAGATAATTGCCACTATTTGCAATAAGTAGTATAAATAGCAGAAAATCTTGCTATTTTAACATAGTGTAAATAGAATCTATAGCTATTTGCACTTACTGTAAATAGCATATCTTTAAAAAATACTGCTATTTTCACTTGGTGTAAATAGAACGCATTGCTGTTTGCACTTAGTGTAAATAGCATCCATCGCTATTTACACTTTGTGTAAATAGTAGCCTATCTATCGCTAAAAAAATATGATATTTGCAATTAGTGTAAATAGCATCTAATTGCTATTTACACAGTGTAAATAGCATCCATCGCTATTTGCACTTAGTGTAAATAGCATCTATCGCTATTTACACTGAGTGCAAATAGCCGCTGCCTTAAATTTACTGTTTTCTTCGTTTAAATTTTTGGTTTCTGATTGTACGTATATACATTTGTGTTGTAAATTTTTGTGACAACCTAGTAAAACCTATTAAAAGTTAACATTATCATTACGGAATTTTAATTGATAAAATTAAATATAGGATTATTTTCAATGGATTTTCTTAATTTTACTGTTGCTGAAATGTGGCTTATTGGTCTGGTTTAGTAAACCAGATGCAACACTGGAGACTTCTGACATAGCATTACTGAGTAAAAATTACATAAAAACATATAAAAATCAAAGGATTCCGGATTATCAATATTTATTAATCAATCAATATGAGCTACAGTGGTACAGATACACTACCATTCAAAAAATTGGAGTTGTTAAGTTTTATAAAAATGTTTTAACAAGAAGTAAATTACACTCACCATTACTGAATTTATTTGATCACAAATACAGCAGTAAAACATTAATATTGTGAAAAATTATTACTATTCTTAACAACTGTTTTCAATTTGAATATATTTTAAAATATACAGTCATTTATTCCTGTGATGCAAAGCTGAACTTTCAGCATCATTACACCAGTCTTCAGTGTCACATGATCCTTCAGAATCAAAAAAACTTCTTAATTATTATTATCAATGTTGAAAACAGTTGTGCAGCTTAATATTTTTGTGACAACCATGAAATGTTTTTTTCTGGATTTCTGGATCAATAGAAAATTCATTAGAAAAGAACAACATCTATTTGAAATCCTTTCTAGCAAAATCTTTACTTTAACTTTTAATGTGGCCTCGCTAAACAAAAGTATTGATCCTTGAAAAAAAACTTGCTGACCCCAAAGTTTTGAACGGCACTGTACAATGACTAGATAAGCACTTTTTTTTTTTTTTTTTACAGGAGAAAAACTTCCATATTTCCAAATCCTAAGTTAAAAGTTTGAGGAAAATAAAATACTAATTCAACAAACCCAAAACCAGCAAAAAAAAAAAAAAAATCTCACGAAATGACTCACAGTACCCAGAATTCCTCACTGAACAGGAAAAAAAAAAAAAATCTGTAATGACACACACAACCCAATGAACACTTTCTGTTATGGTGACGGATGCCATAAGGACAAACTCAGCTTCTCCTGAACATTAGCTTCAGTCACTAAAACCTGTCACCACCACTTCACACATCGCTAAACCCTGCGTGTGCGTGTGTGTGAGGGTCAGCTGTGATGCAAGGGGTTAAACGGTGGTTAATCACAGCTCTTTACCTAACCAGTCGTTAAACTTCTTGACCTCCGAGGGCAGGCCCAGCTCAGTGAAGTCCCCCGTGTGCAGTAGAACGTCCCCGAAAGGCATCTGGATGCCATCTGTCCGTGAGTGTGTGTCCGACACACACACAAAACGCGTGTGGCCACCCGGCTTGGGAGTGTCGTATGAGATGGGATCCACCCTGAGAGCGAGAGTAAGCGACAGAGAGACAGATGGAAGGAGAGAAAGAGAAGGAGGTTATTTTATGAGCATGGAAATCAGCAGAAATAACTACACAACTGCTAGCTGGCTAGTTAATACAGTCTGTCAGTGATATGCTCCTAACATGACAGAACAAACCGAAAAATTAGTGAATGAAGTATCACTTTAGTGGCAAAAGTTTTATTCATAACAGATCCATGTGTGATGGAAACAAAGGAATTGGATTCACTAAGAGATATTTAAATTAAACCATATTTCTTATCCTAAACTACCATTAAAGTATAGAGTTGGTAAGATTTGTAATGTCTCTTATGTTCAGCAAGGATGCATTTATTTGACCATAAATACAGTTAAACAGTAATATTATAATATATTATTAGAATTTTAAATAGCTGTTTTGTATTTTAAAATGAAATATATTTCTGTGATGTTAAAGCTGAATTTTCAGCATCCTTACTCCAGTCTTCAGAAATGATTTTAATATGCTGCTCAAGAAACATTTCTTATCATTACCAACATTAAAAACAGTTGTGCTGCTTTTTATGTGGAAATCATTTTTTCTTCTTTGATTAACAGAAAGTTCAAAAGAAGAGACTTTTTTAAACATTAAAAATGTCCTTATTGTCACTTTTGATGCATGTATGCATCCTTGCTGAATAAAAGTATTTTTTAGTGCTGGGCAAAGATTAATCACGATTAATTGCATCCAAAATAAACGTTTTTGTTTATATGATATACAGTATGTGTGTGTGTACTGTGTATATTTATGTATATATAAAGACACACATACAGTATATATTTTGAAAATATTTACATGTATTGACAATATATATGTATTTAACATATAAACATAACATATTTTTCTTAAATATATACATGCATGTGTGTGTATTTATATATACACATAATAAATACACACAGTACACACACATATATTATGTACACAAAAACTTTTATTTTGGATGCAATTAATCGTGATTAATCGTTGCCCAGCACTAGTATTTTTTTCTTTCTGAAAAAAAAACGAAAAATCTTACCGACCCCAAACTTCTAAATAATAATGTACAAATTATAAATATTCTTGTATTAATTATATATCTAAATAAGTTAAATATAAAATAAATATAAATTATATTCTTCTAATCTGGAATCTTAATATCCATTATAAAATGTAGTTCATGTTCAAGTAGGTAAACAGACAAATAGAACAATGAATAGATGGATAGTTGGATAGATAGACATTTTAGAATTGGAATGCCAAAAAAAAAAAAAAAAAAAAAAAAAAAAAACTGTTCTTGCAAAAACATTTTCCAATTTGCATTCACAGCTTTTGTGGAAAAATGAAAACTAGAGCAGAATCTTTTGTTGCAGAAGCTCTGAAAATGAAAGCAGCCTTCGGAAATTCTCACATTTGATGTCTATTTAAGAGAATCACTCTCTTCTTGTCTGAACATCCTTTTATTTATTTTCCCAAAGATAGTTTGGGGGGAGGGGGTGGGACGGGGGTGGAAGAAATTCTCCTCTATAACTCAAAAGGAATGAAAAAAGGATCTTGGCTGTAATTGAAGTCAGAAACGTGCAATAAGCCGCACTTTTTCCCCTCACTATTATTTCATTACTAAAAGGGTTGTCAGTCGACAAAAAGCCCTCGGCTCTCTAATTAACACTTACATCTCCTGTCCGACTAAAAATATAAAGGACCGTCGTGCACAACACACACATTCTCCCTCTCTCTCTCTCACACACACACACACACACACACACATACACAATTCCATTAAGGAAAACAAGTATGTTAAGCAGTTGTACATAAAAGAGAATAGACTCAAATGAAAGAAAAGAAAATAGCACAGGACGGCAAATAGCAAGTCGACAAATAGAAATTTAGTCAAGAAATATATATACACAGCAAGAACAAACACAATAAAGGAAACGATAGAATGAAGAAAAAGAAAGAAAGAAAAAGCCGCCCGTTCTCCATCGTCATTGGCTCGTGCATCTGTCCGAATTGCGATTACATTTATATGACCGAGTCATATCTGAAATGAACCACCTGCACAGAAAATCATGACACTTTAAAAAGGGGAGAGAGAGAAACAGGCAGACAGAAAATAATATTTGTTATTGATCACAATGCAGTAAATAAAAGCAGGCCTGCGCGCACACACACACACACACACACACACACACACACACACACACACACACACATATTGATTAAATGTGGTCTGTGGTGGTCAGGCCAGCCACGGAGATATAAAAGACTCGACAGATCTAGTTATGGAAGCGGCTGGCGTGCTGAACTCTGTGGTCTACACACACACACACACACACACACACACGGTTATATGAATCTATTAGAGTCAACAAGGTTTTTCCACATGGAAACAGAGCTGCGTATCTGTCGGTATACCTCACAGGATTTGTTTCACAACTAAACCGACATTTTAATACCAGCATGAAATAAGAATGGACATTTAGTTTCTTAATACACTTGTGAATGATTAACTGAGGCACATTTAAAAAAAAAAAGAAAAAAAAAAAAAAGTCTTTTAAATGAAAGTCAAACCAGTCAGTTTGGTGTTTCAAGCAGGAAGCTGGAGGAACAGTATTCCTGACCCTTAAAAACTGGTTAATTTATTGATTTCTAAATATATTTTCACTTGAATAAAACCAATTAATTTACACGAAGCACATTTTTACCTGACATAACATTTACTCAACGTGCTTAGCTTTCTAAAAGAAACCCGAAATCACCACAGCCACAAATATAGCCATGACCGGATGGAGCCTTTTGAATATTTGCTCATTGTTTTAAATATTCACTCAGTCTTTTAAATATTCATTAGGCGGGAGGAGAAAAGAAAGGATTATTCGGACCAGGGGCTTATGGAGCCACTGAAACTGCATTAGAGCAGAACTGGAATGTGTGTGTGTGTGTGAGAGAGAGAGAGAGAGGAGAGAGAGAGAGAGAGAGAGAGAGAGAGAGAGAGAGAGAGAGAGAGAGAGAGAGAGAGAGATTGAGAGTGTATGACACTAAAAAAGGCAATATATATCTTGAAAGAATGAGAAACTGACTGAATAAAGACACCGTTGTTCGAATTCACAGTAAAAGTATGGTAAAAAACAACACTTAGATATGAGAAGCACACACTTGCTCATGCCAGGAACAGACCTTTATAAACACACACGTTTAGACTCCGGATGCACCGCGGCTCTTTTATTGGATACATGTGTCATATTCCACAGGAGAGCGTTTTGATTTCTGTTCAAAGATACTCTATTTGACAGCGCTCACTTGATTCTTTAACCTTCAGGAACAACAAACGATTGAACTGTATCAAAGCTTCAAAAACAGCCACAGTTCATCTACTTCAGAGAACTGAAGACACGTGCTATTTGCGGATCTCTCTTCCTTCCTTTGGCTTTTGTTACAAGAAATAACCTAAAATTTGAAAATAGCAGCCACAATTGTTTGTAAGGTCAAAACTGAGGTAGGGAACAATTAGGTAGCTTCTATTTTGACTTTTTTCCCTTTAAAGCACAGTTAACATTGTGCCCTCAGTCCTCGTGGGAAGAAAAAAAAAAGTGGCTGACAAGTGATTAAAGATATCCAATAAAAGGTATATCTGCCATGTAAATGTGAGTTTTTGTGTCAATCAAATCACAATCACAATAAAAAAAATGAGTGACATGGTTTTTATTCTTGTATGTTGTGTGAGCAGCTCCGCCCACTGCACTTTCATTGGTCGAAAATCCTGCTCCACTTAACAGTACATTAAACATCAAATATGTTTTGATTGGCTGTGCTGCATCAAGCAAATGGAACTTTTCCAGTTTATTTCTAACAGCCTATAAGCGAACACTGCTTCAATTTTCAGAGCAAAATGGGTTTAAAATCCACTTCTCTCAGAATTAAGCTTCTCTTTTTTGAACCAGACTATTTCCATCGACATTCACATAGCCAGATTTGCATTGCAATCCCGGCTACTCTTTGTAATTGACAGAGGAACTTGTTAGTCAATGTGCTTTACAGCACAGAGACACCTGCTGTCCAATCAGAAGAAAGAATAATTACGTTAGACCCTCCGTCCCCCAACCCCAGCACTCATTATGACATAATGATTGTCCGGTCAATAGGCGGTTAATTTAGAGCCTGACCTCTGATCTACGGGTTTAAAGGCAGTGCTCCAACTGCTAATTAACATCAGACGCCCATTTATCCTGGTTCTTATGTTAGTCGGAAACATTAATTTTACTAATATTACTCTTTGCTAATGTAAATGAAATCATTATCAAATTACAAAACGGAGACAAAACTAGACAAACAATGAATTCTAGGTCAATATAACGGGTAAATGAGATGGTACTTTGGCATCAGTTTTTGAAAGAAAAAAAAAACAAAAAAAACATATATATATATATATATATATAGAGAGAGAGAGAGAGAGAGAGAGAGAGAGCGAGAGAGAGCGAGAGTGAGTGATGGATAGAAGTATGATAAAATTGTAATATTCACATTCATATTAATTTTTATACTTATTACACTTATTGGAACAGTATGTATTGATTTCTTCACATAACTTCATGAATATGACAACATCACAAACAGTGTTGGGTGTAACGCGTTACTAAGTAATGCGTTACTGTAATTAAATTACTTATCCACTGAAAAAGTAAGGGATTACTGTTCATTTTTAGGTAATTTAATTACAGTTACTTATAAAGTACTTGCATTACAAAATCAGTATTGAATTTGAAATCTATTACAGTTTTACAGTTGTTTTAAAGCTAAAAGGCTAAACTATGACTCAAATTGAAAGAATAAAGAGTTTAATTTCTATTAAGGTTTATATGGATTTTAAGATGTAGCCTAATTAGCGATTTGAATAATTAAGTTACTTGCTGAATAACTAAGTTACTTTTCAGACAGAGTAATTAGTAAAGTAATTTAAATACAATATTCATGAATGTAATTAGTAACTGTAATGAATTACTTTTTGAAAGTAACTTACCCAACACTGATCACAAATATGATGGACGGATGGACAGACGAACAGATAGACATGACATTATGTCTGTAAAAACTACCAAAAAAAAAAGAATACAGCCATTAAAGAAGACGTGCAATTTCTTCATAGAAGGATAAATCAGAGCTCTGCACAGACTACAGGGAAATATTTCGCATTTCTCTCCCGCCATGGAAAGATTCCTTCTTTAATGTAAGAATTTGGTGAGAGAATGACCGAGAGAAAGAGCCGGAGTGAGAGATTGAACCCTCTGTGTACAGTATGAATATTTCAGAAGGCCGTGTTTTGTAGATGTGGGGGCACAGGGCTGTGAAAAGAGTGCCCTGCAGTCAAGCTTTTGATGCGGATAGCACCGCCACTGCACTGATCTGTGGCAGGAAATGGACTTTTCAGGCTTATCTGCCTCACTCAGGGCCACGTGTGTGTGTGTGTGTGTGTGTGTGTAAGACAAGCAGGGGCAGGAAGCTCTATGAACCAGGGCCAAAGAATAAAAATTATAATGATAATCATCAAGAGGAGTCAAATATTTACTGGCTTTTCCACTAATGCGGCTCAGCTTGTACGGCTATTGGTGAAGAAACATCAAGCCGTACGTGCAGTCCACCACCTTCCCTCATACATAGCAATGAAATCCATTTCAGACAGAGAGACACATCGTTTCTATCTTATCTTGTGCTTCTCAGCTGTCGGCGCTAATTCAATAAACTTCAGAGTAACACAGAGAGCACAAAAACGAGAGAGAGAGAGAGAGAGAGAGAGAGAGAGAGAGAGAGAGTGAGAGAGAAGCTGGAAAAACAGGATGGAGGATGAGGATGAATGAGGAAGCACTTTATGAACAAACATTTCAATTAGAATATGACAATTTGCAGCCCTTTTAGAAACCACTGTGTATTTCCACAGGTTGTGTTCTTATTCAAAAATCTGCTGTATTGTAAGTCTAAACTCTATTTAAAATTAAAATCAGTTTCATTTCATATTCCACCAGCCTCTCAACTTTTGATGTCATTTTCAGCCCTTTGCCAAAAAATATCACTCAGATTCACCACGGACAAGAAAAAAAAAAAATACATGCATGTAAAATAAAACAATAAGCCAAATGATGTTATTAGGCATGATGTGAAGTGTGGTAAAAATCACTGTATTCCACAGCTTCCAGCAGTGTTAATTTCATCAATGAAGACGATGACGAAAAATATTCATTAACGAACATTTTTTCTGTGACAAAGACGTGACGTTGACGAGCTAAAACTAATATCTGATGATAAAAACTATGACAAAATTTATGCCGGGTCTTCGTTAACAAGACGAGACGGGACTAGAATGTTATTTGAGGACTACCGGACATTCAAAATATTTCCTATAGGCTAAGTTAACTGTCTTGTCTTTAAAATGTGTGTCCCTGTCATTGGATTGCAGTTGGATAAGGGCATATCTAGTCTCAGTATGACAGCAGCAGTGGACAGATAGACTACCAAAATGCCAACTAGCGATCTGAAACAACGGCCTCAGGTTAGAGATAGGCTGACCAGACGTCCCGTTTTTCCCGGGAATCACAATTCGTTGTTGATTAACGTAAAGTTAGTGAAGGCGCGATAGGCAGAATCACGCTGATAGAAGTGCTCTCTCTCGCGCACGCTCCACTTATTCAGTTCGCGATCAGTTCTCAGTGCTCAAATACACACACAGCAGTCCAAATGTCTATCAAGTATCTCACGTAAATACAGTCGGTTATGGCTTAAGTGAACGTAAACAGGTGGGTGAAAACTGAATGTGTGTCAGTGGCCACGTACACACTACAAGTTTCAGGAGTGACAACCGCATTTAAATGTGGGAGTGAGTCCCGTAAATTATCGTTCCGTGTGTACGGAACAGCAGTCACTCCCGCATTTGTAACCACAGAAACATTCTGTCGTCTTGCGGGAGTGAATAAAAGTTTAGCCGTTTGTTATGTGCCATTTTTTGACTAAAGACTCTTTTTGTCCGTCGATTTTAACTAAACTACCGCTGATAGACGTGCTGTGTGTTGTTTATGCTCGGGAGGCTGCTTTAGAGAGCGCTGTCTTGCAATGTTGCCATGTCCTCATATTTACAAGTGCTTTCAGGCATGTTGTTTGGTCTTAGCTCATAAAGATAGGCACGTTATGAAGTTAATAAAGTGGTCTGTCACGGATATGAGATATATGATTTTTTTGGTGTTATAAAACAAAGCATTTGGGTGTTTTAGTGTTTTTTGTGCTTGTCCTTGTTTGTTTTTTCTATGAAGATCTGGCAACACTGTCACATTGCTGCACGGCTCATGCGCGCAGCTAGCCCCGTGCTAAGTTAAGACTTCTTTCACTGTTATTCACTGTTATTTTCTTGCATCTCACATACAGACGAATACACTGATGCACGTTCAAATACGTCATTAACAACTAGTTGTTCAGTTCAGTTCCGTACACACTGCGTAGAATTTCTGTAAATGCGGTTGTCACTACCTGTATTTTTCAGGAGTTAATGCGGTTGTCGCTCCCGTATATTAGTGAATTATGTGTGTACAGAACGCGATTAAGGAGTAAAAGGTGAACTGACAACCGAATTTAGCTGTAGTGTGTACATGGCCAGTATTACATGCATGCCTTCCGTCTTAAATGGACAGCATTCCTAATTAAATACCTATCTGTGTCATTAATGTTAACCAACAAAAGATGTTAAATAAATGTATACATGTTAAGTAAACCTACTGTATCTGAAAAATGAGTTTAATTTGTATCTCTACCCAAAAATGAAAATTGTCATCATTTATTCCAGTTTTTCCAAATTCAATCCTTGATTCAAATTTCTCATGAGCTTAATTGATTTGGTCTAAAGAGAGAAGAATTAATGACTATTTCTGTTTGAAGACTACATATAAAATAGCTACCTAAATAAATGTTGGTAACTGCAGTTTGACTAAAAGTAATAACAAAGTAATGACTAAAAGTTTACAATAATGCAATGACTTTTTGTCGACTAAAACTAGACTAAAACTATGAAAGACTCAAATGACTAAAATGTGACTATTAAGCATTTTTGTCTCAAGAATAAGACTAAATCAAAAATGGCTGTCAAAAATAACACTGGCTTCCAGTGGAATAAACATTAAATTATTAATCATTATACTTATCAATTACACTTACTCAAATAGTATATGTTGATTAAACTTAAAAATATATATATTACAATCATTAATAACTACCATTCAAAACTTTGGGGTCAGTAAGATTTTTTTAAAGAAAGAAATTAATACTTTTATTCAGGAAGAATGCATTAATCAAAAATTACATCTGTAAAGATTTCTTTTTCAAATAAAAGCTGTTAATTTGACATTTCTATTTATAAGTCAATAATCTTGATCAAAGATATTAAGCAGCACAACTGTTTCAACATTTAATAATAAGAAGAAGCGCTTCTTGACCAACAAATCAGCATATTAGAATGATTTCTGAAGGATCATGTGACACTGAAGACTGGAGTAATGATGCTGAAAATTCAGCTTTGTCACCACAGGAATAAATTACATTTCAAAATGTATTAATATTTTATATAGATAAATATATATATATATTTTACATTGTCATATTAAAATTTTTACTGATCAATAAGTGTAGCCTAGGTGAACTAAGCACACTTTTTGTGATTCAGAATGTTTTAACACTGCAGACTGAAGAGCTAAAACAGTTAATCCTGAAGTGGCTGTTAAAGAACAGATTCCTTCAATCTTACGGAAACCAATTGAAGGAAAAGTTACAGAGCGTGCAATGCAGTCCACCGTGACATCTAAAGTAGAGTACGAGGCCAATCTAATCTCGACGAATAATCTATTCAGAACTAGCAAGTCAGACGTCCTTTATCTGCGGCAGAAGTGAGAAATTTTAGCCCATCGATTTAGCAGGATCTTCCCTTCTCTCTGTGTCTCTGTACTGGCCGAAGTGCCGTTTGTTTGGAAAGGAAGGGCATGGTCGTCTGTGCTGAAATTTAAAAAAACAAAAAAACTTCAAACGTACAGACCTGTACCAGACCTGCCCAATGTCAATTGTCACTTGACCCCTGTGACCTTGTGCAGTGGCTGCCTCGGCAGACAGAAGCTGTGTGAGTTTAATCAAGGCTTCTCTCATTTCAAAGGCCTCGGGAAGTCCTGTGTGACCCTCCCACACACACACAAAGCTAAAACAGATCCCCCTAAAAGAAAGAGTTCAGGCAGAACCTACGAAACGAGAGAGAGTTCTGATTTAATTCTGCAGGACATCTGCATTACGGAGGCTGGCTAGAGTGCTTACTGCAATTACAGTCCACGCAAAGCCCCGCTAGTTCCAATATTTTCAATCCCATGCACTTCCATTACACGCATCGCACACAGATGCACACACGAACGTACGTACTGCACTCGATTCCTGTCGTTTGTCACTCATGTGCTTCAGAAAGACAATGTAAATGTGCCTAACATAAATCTCTAAAGACAGGTGCGATAAAACCTGCTCGTACACAGCACGTCAACGCATCCGAACTAGGCTAGTCTCCATATACTCTTTTAGAAGAGGAATTTTCTGCATGCCTTTCATCAGCGAAAAAAGCAATGATTTTCTAAAATGAAAAGAGAAACAGACTTCGTAAAGCAACAATATTCTTCTTTCTCCTGTCCAGCGACAAGATAAATACATGACGTAATTCAAACAACACCGAATTCAAAGCGGATACAAAAGTCTGTGGTTTGTTTATGCGCTAGAAATCATGCTGCATTCGTTTAGCTCGATATGAGCACCCTCTTCTTCCCCTCTTAAAATGATAATCATATCTCTCATCGCAATTATTTCTGGCGCAATATATCGCACAACAAAAACTTATCGTGACAGGCCTAAACACTGGTTACAATTTTTTTCACTAAAAAAACAGAATCAGCTCTTAAGAGTCATTTGCTCATGAATCAGACTACACTAGACATGCTGCATGTTTTCTAGGAATTTTTCATCTTATGTTGCATTCAATTCAGACTGCAAATTCACAAGCATTATCCCATTGATGAATCTATCGAAAATAGTACTGTATCTTTTTTTATTTCCATTTTCTCTTTGTGATCTCATAATCAGTCTACTCTGTATTGAACAGCCAAGTATTTTTAGGCTGGCATCTGTTCAGGCCTGAACACGTGCACATTAAAGAGCAGGGCAACGGAGCCAAAGATCAATTACACTCTTATTAAAGAGGGCTGGAGAAATGAAGGCACAGGAGCTGGCGGGCCATGCTCGGTTATTTCTGTTAGATCAGGTTAAAAAGAAAAAAGGCAACAACCAATTTCAGGTGGAAGGTGGCTGGGGGGAGGAGATGTAATGAGGGAGCAGGTGAACAACCGATTTCAATCACAAAGAAGATAGGGAGAGAAAAAGAAAGAGAGGGAGAGAAAAAGAAAGAGAGGGAACAAATGAAAAAGGATGTAGGAAAGACAACATACGGCAGATACAAAATATGACTAGACCAGACTAGCAGTGCTTACAAGGCAGCAAATATAGTTAAAGCTTTAGGTAGTTTGAGATTTAAGCTTTGGTTCTGTGTAAATGCTGCATCAGAAATTTGTCATTAAGAATAAACACATAACGTAATGTTAACTTCAGTGCAAAGCCAGCTATGTGGTTAAATAGACGCAAAAAAGAAAAGACCAATCACATTTCAATATGCAAATAAGCACAAGAAAGAAGACCAACTGCAATGCAATATGCAAATAAATGCAAGAAAGATCAAATCACAATGCATTCAACATTTTCAAACTTTAAATCTCACATTTATTGGTATTTTTTCTCTAAAAAAACACAACAAAAAACAAATAATGCAAATTTGAGGCTGAAATTATCTACACAAAAATGTCTAACTTTCTTACACATAAATGTAATATTAGTTTGATAAGTAATTCAAACTAACCTAACAGTGCAACTTGGTGGATGAGAAGAAGAGTTGTAATTGAGTGCTGCCTTTTAAGCACTGTAAAAATTGTTAAAAAGTCATATCAGCTTTAGATATTATCTTTTCCACAATTCAGCTTCTCAAAAATCACACAAGCTAGCTGACATGACTAGCACAAGAGCATATGCTTTCTGTTGCTATGAATTTGTTCCACGCATACAACAGAAGAAAAAAAAACAACAACCCACAAAACAAAAAACAAATAGGTGCCTAAAAGAAAAGGGAGGGAACCAAAACTGAGAAATGTGCTATTTCTTGGCCAGAGTGCTGAACAAAAGAAAAACCTTTCTTTCTAAGTCTTCCTCTGACTCCTGAGGTCATGTTGGCGAGCCTTAACGAGGGTAATTGCTGTCGATGCACAGGGGTCATGTGGATAACTGGGTCATGGCCACGATCGTCTGAACACACAACGTCTACTTTGCAGCGTCACGAAATTTCCTGCTAAATCACCTACACGAGGGCTGTATAAAGTCAAGGTGAAATCCAAACTTAGCCTATTTGTTAATCCATGTTCCTGGTGTGGTGCACCAATTCATCTGTACACAAAGCCAAAAAAATATTTACAATCTTTCTCTGAAGCATCTTTCCTTTTTAGCTGACATCAAACAACTAGCTAGTCTTACAAAATTGACTGCAGTCTCGAATGCTATCCTATCCTACGCACCTTCTTTTTGTGTATCTGTTCATAAAGAAATATGTTACTGATGTTTATGTATGTTTCAAATGTCAATTCAGTACAAAAAAATGTTTTACAAGTAATCTAAAAATGTAACATTTAAATTAACTAACAAAATGATCAGAATTTTAACGGTAAAAAGTTCCCTTACTCTATTGTGAAAAGCTGTAATAGCTCAAATGGGATATTTCACGTAATTTACAGTAAAATACTGTTAACTGTAGGCTACAGTTTTTTGAAAGTGCAAAAAAACAAGTCATCTTATAATTTACAGTAAAAAACATACATTCCCAGAATTCTGTGTGACAACTCACATTTGATGGGTTTTCACTGAAATTACAGTTTTTCTTTGTTTTTTCTTATTATTCATGTACATTAGGGTTTTACTTTACATCTTCTCTTTACAACATGTGTTTTTTGGCTGTCAATATATTATAAAGGTTAGAAACAGATTTTAATAATTTTGTATATTAACATTATTTCAGTTGTATATTATATACATTGTTTACTGTAAATTTAATATTATTAATACCATATTTTTACAGTAAAATTCAGGCAAGCACAGCTGCTGTTTTTTTTTTTTTTTTTTTTACAGGCCAACTTTAAGGACCAGATCAGGTAGCTGCAGCTTTAAAGTAAGTAATGCAAATCACAGTGCATGCTGACTAGAAACCAAAAACATGATGAAAAAGGCCTTTTCGAAACGTCCCCCGTTTCTTGAAGTGAATGTGCAGTTGTGTGTGTTTATGTCCAGCAACGCTAGCCTCTGGTAAACACGATCATTATCTCCCCAATCTAAACAAGCCTTTGCCTTCCCAGAACACACTGCTCTATAAGCAAGGAGGTGATTAAGGAGAAATCAGTGGACGAAGCAGGGCTGCTGCTGCTAGAGAGGATTCACAGGCTTCGGTACGTTAAACCGCGGGTGATGCAAACACCAGTGGCTTTAAATAATGATGCAGCCTTTTTAATCTTCATCATGTTACAGCTCAAAAACACTTGCTGTGTTAAAATGGCTCAGTTTATATTTTAACTCAACAGATCGTGCAAAATTATCAGCCTATCAAACGGACAATAAGATTTTAAATTATGTAAAAGCTTTTGTAATAACGCCAGCATGCTACAGTAGTAATTTTATCATCATATTCAACAGTCTGGAAGACTTGAATAATGCTCAAACAGCATGTCTGCTGCAAAGACTTTTTCCTCCAAACCACAAACCGCTACACATGGAGTGAACAATCCGGTTTTAAATTGCACATAATAGAGTGCATGAAAACGTATTTGACAAAGAGTTCGGTGTACGTTTCACCTGAAATATGTAATATTGTGCCACAGCTGAGGTCGATATAAAAACCAAGAGCCTGAAAATCGTAATCGTAACTATCTATTTCTGTCTGACCCACGTAGACCATTATGCTATTAAAGGCATCTTGTGTCTGATGCAGTCCAAACCTATTACAAAGTTTGCTTATTCAGGAACAAACACCATGCTAGACATATAAGGCTGTGATACTACGAGCCTGACAGACCAGGAAAAAGTATGAATTGATGCATTTCAAAGTGAGCACAAAACAGAATATCTAAAAACAAAACTGACTCACAACCATAAACAGAATGCACAAAAAGTGCATTGTCCCTTGTTACTCACATATGCACGTGTGGCGGTTGAAAGCGGCTCTGATTAATGTTGTAGTGGGTGAAGGCTTGCGTGGGGTTGGAGCTGTACTCATCCACCGAGATGGTCACTTTGCCTTGTGACGGCATTCCGTGGGCCATTCTTTCTCCACGTGACACATGAGACACTTCACCAGGACCCTGGAGCGACCCACGCAGTCAGCATCCTTCAGAACCACCACTTAAACGCCGAAAAGAACTCTTGATAGCGCCGAGATGGAGGACAAGATACTATCTGAGAAAGAGTGACAGAAAAATGATTATGATGTGAAATCAATTGCATAAAATGACAGCATGAGTAATACACAGAAAAAAATAGATGGTAAAACAAGGGAAGACATGGAAATTACTAAATAACTGCAGTTGTATTGCGGAAAATGTAAATTACAGTATGTACAATATTTGCTTGCTTGAATGTCAATTCTCTTATTTTTTTAAAGTTGGATTTTCTTTATATGAATGTAAAGCGTAATTCACTGCAAAAAAGTGAAAACAGACAATCATTACATTTCTACCTAAAAATGACTTTTGCTGTTTTTAGGTGTATTTAGTCATATTAAAGTATATTTGATTTGGAAAAAAAAAAAGTTAATTTAAATGTTACAACAATAAACACAACTTACATTTTTACAGTGCATTAATTTCAGTCAATTGTATTTTCTAGAATACATCTGCCTAAATATGTAAAGCTTTCCTGGCAAACATCTAATAATTATAATTTATAATAATTTTAATATTTCCACTTTAAATTTATAATAAAAACAACTTTGTGGTGATCACTAATAAAGTTGTTCAGAATTCCCTCCAAACTCAAGAACACAAACTTAACCAAAACTTACAACAACTTACAACAACTCAACTGACTAATCAAACTGACAACAAAATCTAAACAAGTGTTTAAAACAAAACTTAACAGAAAAAGCTGAGAAACAGAAAGGTGAGCTGTGAGTCAACATCTCAAGAGGGACAGTTAACCACAACCAGCTACAAAATCTAACCCTCTCAAGCAGCTTTCATTCACTTATTTAAAAAGATGTTATACTGTAGAAACGGTATAGCATGCTGCTGCCAGTTTGTATTTAATTCTTTGAAAAATATATAAATATAATACAAATAAAAGAAAATAATACATATAAGGGAAAACAATTAAATTACCATTATTTATGGTTTAAATGAATGCATTAATAATAATCACTGAATTTGCACAGGAACAGCCACCACAAAGTATGTTTTTGTGTTTCTGGTTAAATACTGGTTTACCACACTAGCTTTGACACCTTATTAGACATCATTTATTGAGGCAACCCATCATTGCACATCCTAAAAAAAAAACTGAGTAAAGAGTGACACTGCTCTCTCCACGTTATCTACTGTATCAGCCAGGTGTGTGTAAAAATCACATTATTCAACTAAATACAACATATTTAATATGCACAAGACTGAATGCATTCAAAATGTGATGCAAATTAATTCTGAATTCTTGCATTTTGTTCTGTTGGTTTGGCCATGCAAAAATTAGTCAGTAGTATTCTGTCAATCAATTCTATGTTTTTTTTTTTAAATTAATGAATAATTTATGAGTCTTGTCTAATTTATGAATCTTGTTTTTCCCCTCTGCTGTTCAATATTTCTGTAGCTTTACTTCATAACATTATTATTATAAGTATTATTTTGCAAAAGTTTTTTTTTTTCACTCAACTGTAACAGAACATAGTTAGTTATGCTTACTGTACTTAAATCTACAGTACTGTAGCTGTACTAATGACAAACAAATAACAACCATGATTGTAATTAAATTGAATTTAACTTAATTTAAAAGTATTAGGCTGTCATATACTACATTATACAATATGCTGTAAACTACTAGTTTTTAAAAACGAAATACCGTGTTTTCCTGTCACGTATCTGTCATTAAGTTACCTTTGATTTGACGTCAAACTCTTTCAGTAAATTACAAATAACTCTACAGGTGATATACTAGTTTGTTTAACGTAAATCAAATAGTTTTTAAAAATGCATAATTTTGCATAAAACAATATTCATCCTTATTACTCCGCGTATTCTGCAAAAAAAAAAAAAAAAAAAAAAGCTTTCCTCACCTCAGCTAGCTAGCAACCACTAGCATAGCTACGTAAAAACCTGCCGTTGCGTTTAATGTATAACGTCTATATACCCGCGTGATATTTATCTGCTCACAACTCTACTGCTTCCGGCTGAACAATGCGAGGGAACGATCTAAATAAAGGCTGCAAATCATGTTTCAAGTGCGGACTCCACTCTTCAGAGAGAGCGCAGAAGAGATCAAGTTGAACCTACATCACCCCCGACTACAGTATCACCGACATTTCAAGTTAAAAACACGCAAAGTCGCGTGTAAATGTGTCCAACACGCTCGCCGCGAAGGGTGATCGTTCCCCGGGTGAGTGGCTGCGCTGACACCGCCGCTCAATGACAAGCCACCTCTAACCCTTTTGTGTCTTATTTTTTTCTCGCTCCCTGTCTAAGCGTACATTTCCAGGCTGCATAACACACCAGAAGAGGTTGAAAGACCCTCTTTCTCTCTCGCCCACCTCTAAAGATGTTGCTCCATACACGCCGGGGAATGCAGATGTCGGTAGCCGAAGAGGTGGCACTCGGAGCCGGTCAGGGCAGGACCCTCGACCCCAGGAGACCCTCCGCGGCGAGCTGGCGGCGAGACGCGGGAAAAGCGGCGCAGGCAGGCGGCGAGCCTCGCTCTGACTGGCGGAGAGGGGGAGTGAGTCTAGACCGCAGTAGAGGAAGAAAGGACTGCCACTGGGGTCAGAGAGCAGCGACGAGAGCA